>CAKOAT010287377.1:4485-34578 GCA_932364175.1 Eruca vesicaria subsp. sativa | reverse complement strand
TTCAACGGAATCAAACCCGCGGATTTGATAACGTTCTAACGGTTTACTCGCAGAAAGAAAATAAAAGTCAAGTTTAAACATAAAAGGAAGATTTGAAGAGAAATAGAAGATTTCCGCAGAAGAAAAGGAAGGATTGAGAAGAATGGAAAGTTCCCGATTTAAGTCAAATCTGGGCGAAATGGAAAGATCGGATAGCCAAGATGAGGAGTATATAAAGAGGAAGTCTAGGGCAGAAGCATACACACGAAATTCAGAGCTCTCACCACCAAAACTAGCATTTAGGAATATTTCCGTTTTTCTGTTAGCGAGCTGCGTCTCAATTAGGGTTTTCTAGTTCTTACGCTTTCGGCAATTCTTTTTGTACCAGTTCAACGCAGATTCGGAATAAGAACCTCTTTGCTCTCTGTTTTTCGTTTATTCTNTACGCTTTCGGCAATTCTTTTTGTACCAGTTCAACGCAGATTCGGAATAAGAACCTCTTTGCTCTCTGTTTTTCGTTTATTCTCATTTAAATTCTAAGTATTTTCGTCATCTTATTTTCGTTGTGCGGTTCTCGCAGATAGCCGGTTCCTCTGGAAACTTAGGTTTTTCCCGAAGTTTCCTTTTTTACGATTTATTTGACAGTAGGGTGAAATCGACTCCCACAAATACCCATCCTACTCCCATTGATGTGAGGCTCATCATAAGCACCAATACTCCTTTGTGGGCGCTGGTTTTGGTTTGATCTAAGGTTGGCAGCTCCTTGACCAATGCCTTCTTGAGGAAGGACAGCCTCATCTTGAGGCAAGTTGTTGTTTCTCTCCATCTCTAGCCCCAAATCTTCTAGTTGGGCTAGCCTCTCTTCTTCTCTTCTTCTTCTTATCAACTCTCTCTCAAGAGCTTAGATGTCTTGAGCTTCAGGTAAGAGGTTTGCAGCTCCTCTACTTCTCAGGTACATACACCTGCAACCAATCCAAGGGATACAAAGAAGAAGAAATCAGTAACTAAAGCAAGTAAATAAGATTTAGTTTCAAGCGATGACTAAATCTCAGTGTCAATAAAGAACTCAGAAATGGCAAAGGCGCCAAATTTGATAAGGGTTTTTAGGCCTTAGAGCAAATCAATTGTGGGAACCGATATTCACATTGTCAATTTTCCGTCAAATATGGAAACTTAGGGGAAACCCTAATTTTCCCGAGGTTTTGGATCTGTGCGGAAACACACTTAAAACGAAAAAGATAAAAGAATACAAATGAAGAAATTTCGCAAAGGCTATATTGATAAAAAGTTTGAAACCTGTTACAAAGAGAATCACGGAACTTAAACAACCAACGTTCCAAGGATCCGACTTGCTAGTCTAGCCACCTAAGTCCTAAATTCGCCTAAGTTTACAGCAGTTTTTCTATGTCTAAAAAACTCTGCCTCCTCTTGATTTCGACCTCATGCTTATATACTCCTTCTCTAGGCGGTTGATCTTTCCTTTTCCGCTGCGATTCGAGTTTGACGGAAGTCTTCCATTTTCTTGATCTTTCCATTTTTCTTTGGAAAACTTCTATTTTCATCTTCAAACTTGAAATTTACCCATTCCTGCAAATAATGAGTAAACCGTCATCGTATCTTCGGGCTTGATCTTGTATAAGGTCGCGAGTGGGACTTTATCGCGTTTTAGGACTTTTCGAGCCGTTTTGCGATTTTAGTCGTTTTACGACTTTAGATAGAATCGTTTCCTGATACGATGCCGTTTTAAAATAAACATCTCGAGTTAATCGTATAGTTTGGCAATGTTTGGTGTTTCGTATAACTGTTGCCAATTTATATGATTTACTCGAGGTTTTACGAGAAAACGCGCTTTTAGTAGTTTTTTTATAAAAAATCACGAGTTAATCGTATAGTTTGGCAATGTTCGGTGTTTTCGTTTAACCATTGTCGTTTTATACGATTTACTCGAGGTTTTAGGAGAAAACGCGTCTTTTACGGTTTTTATGAAAAATCTCGAGTTAATCGTATAGTTTGGCAATGTTTGGTGTTTTGTTTAACTGTTGCCGTTTTATACGATTTACTCTAGGTTTTACTAAAAACACGTCTTTTACGGTTTTTATCGTAAAACTCAAACGGTAAGGCGGATCGAGATGAAACGAGAGACGTTATGATCACGGTTCAGAGAACAATCAAGTCGAGGGGTGTTGATGGTATACTACCGCTCGCCAACAGGCGAGCTGGTCAAGCAAGGCCATCTCGCCTGTTGGTGAGCTGGACAATGATGTTCAGCTTGCCCGACTAGCTCGCCTGTTGGCGAGTTGGACAAGGTTGTTCAGCTAGCCAACAGGCGAGCTTGTCGGGTAAGGCCAGCTTGCTTGTTGGCAAGTTGGAAAAGGTTGTTCAGCTCGCCAACAGGCAAGCTGGTCGAGCAAGGCCAGCTCGCTTGTTGGCGAGCTGGTTGGGCAAGGCCAGCTCGCCTGTTGGCGAGCTAAACAAGGATGTTCAGCTCTCCAACAGGCGAGCCAGACAAGGATGTTCAGCTTGCCAACATTTGAGCTAGACAAGGATGTTCAGCTAGCCAACATGCGAGCTGGTCGGGCAAGGCCAGCTTGCCTGTTGGCGAGCTTGAATTTAGTTAGGTTCGATCGTTTTCTCGTTTTTCTTGACCCAAGATCATTTCGAAGAATGTAAGGAGAAGTACTCGTAGACGTTGATTTCGAGATTACCATTTTTGACCTCAACAGTTAGCCCCCAAGCTCGCAAATTTGAAGAAAATTCTTGCGGGCGAGTAGAGAGTTGTTAATCGAAATCTGTGGTTGGATTATCTCTTTTTTTTTATTGCGGAAAATGGATTTCTCCTTTTTTTTTTGTATAAGAATTGGATCATCAGTTCTCATTCTCTTCACATATCCTCAATTTCTCAAACTTCCTACAACTTCTCTCTAATGGATTTCCTTGTCAAGATGTCTTCTCCCAATGATGATCATCAAAACCATGATGTCTTGGTCAGCGACAATTCCACAGCAGGCCAGCCGGACCCTCACATCTCGGAATTGCTTTCTTTTAAGGAAGAGATGGATACTGAAGAGACGGCGAGTCCAGTTCGTACAATCCCAATGGATTCGATTGCTCTTGAAAGAACATATCGGTGAGCGTTGCTATGGAACCTTCAGAGACTACAACCATTGAGACATTGAGTTCATCCGCGATCCCAAATTCTTCTGAGAGGCGTGATCCAAAAGCCTATTGAGGTTGAGCCAGCCGTGATACCAAAGCCGACCGTAGTCCCCATGTCAAGCAAGGTCAAACCAGCTGTGGTTCCGAAGCCTCCTCCTCCGGCCAGGAAAGTGATCATTTTAGGGTGCTGGCGCTTAGTGCGACTCAGGCTCCTTCGGCCGAATGTCGCAAAAGACCTTGCGCAAACCCAAACGGCCAAGAAGAGGAGATGTACGAAAGATTTGGATGCTGGTCCTTCATCAAACAAGGTGGTGAGCACTGGTCTGATGTCGAAGCATCAAGCCAAGGTACGGATTTGCGAATACACCTTTAACGTATTTTTTTTTTTACGAAAGTTTGGTGTCTAACCGTCTATATTGTTGTTCATTTTGTCTTGTTAATCGGTGGAGTGATTAACGAGTGTGGGTCTGAAGTCGAACATTTGACGAAGGAACTAGCCGAGTTGCAGGAAAGGTCAGCTCAGCTCGAAGGGAAGTTGAAGGTGATTGAAGATGCGCATTCTGAGGAGGTGTCTCAGTTCGAGGCTAGGATCAGTGACTTGGAGCGGTTCCTTGGGAAGACTGCAAGTTCCTTGCTCAAGGCAAAGGATGCTAAGAAGGCTAAAGCCTCGGAGCTGCGCAGACTTTAATGCAAGATCAAGATCGTCGGTCCGTGAGACTGAACGGGTCAAGGAGAGTGTCATTGCCGATTCGAAATTAATGGAGACGGAGGGTGACTTTGGCTTGGCTCTCCCTGACCTAGGATCCGAGTGCGCTCCCCAGCCAAGTATGGACGAGAGCAAGGCCCTAGAGGTTGAAGAAAGTGGTGAAGGTATGATTCCGAGTTCTGATGAGATGATGATTGAGGATGAGCCTCCGTGTGCGGAGGATGTTTGAAGTTCTAGTCTTGTGTGAGACTTTTAGTTTAGATCATTGTGTTCTGGCCAACTATGGCCGTGTTTTTATTTTGGGACTGGCCGTTATGGCTTTGAATTCCGTTTCTTTTGCAACTTTAATGAATGAACAATCAATTTACGTTTTCGCATGTTTTGAGAAGAGTGCTTTCGTTTGTGTGAGTGTTGAGGGGGAGGTCCACGAGTTGTCGTCTCGCATTCCAACTCTTTCGTAGATATCCTTATTCGTTTGATCGTTGTAGGACTCTTAAGAATCTAGTGAGCGTTCAGATGTAGACGAAGAGACATGCCCTTAGGATCTCAATTCATGCCTTGAGACGTTAGTGACCAGTGTGCTGGGTTTAGGGTAAGACCTAGGTTTACTTTCGGTTTTAAGGCTGTGCGATGACTAATCGGCGTTCGTTTTGCCTGTTGCGATTTTAACCTGATTACGTACCGATTTAAAGTTCGCGATAGGTTCTCGGCTTACACGACTTGTCTGGTCGAAATCGAGCGTCCCCTAAAGTGCTGACCAAAATTTGGATTTCTTTATAGCGCTATTACCCTTGTGTCGGGTGTATGAGAGCTATGTCTGCGAGATAAATTAAGCTTGTTTAGAACTGTTGCGAGTTTGTTGTGATCAGCAACAAACTTTAGGTGGTGGATGTTACTGTTGTTTGGACCTTCGCAAAGGATTCATATCTTCAAGAGGTTTTGTATGCTTTATAGTCGTGGATGGTCTGTGTTTGTTGTTTTTAAGAAAGACGGTTTTCCGAATATTGGCGACGTCTTGCTATATTCAGAATTTCGTTTTTCTTTTTGCCACGTCGTTGAAAATTGTTTGAGAAATTTGAGTTTGAAATTTCAGGAGTATGCGAGTATACGTATACTCACCTACCCCTCCTTTTTTATCGAGGGGGGACAGCTGGTCTCGCCTTGTCACGAGATACCTACGTACCCTTTAGCAGGGATCAAGCCGTCCCGTAGTTAAGTTTTTGTGGAGCTTGTTGCTTAGTGATAGTATTTTTTGAGATGCATTGCGTTCCATGATCGGGGAATTTTCATGTCCTGCATGTTTGCGATTTAATACGCTCCCGGCTGGACCACCTTTATGACCTTGTATGGTCCTTCCCAGTTTGCTCCCAGTTTCCTGGTGTTTCGTTCCGCTGTGTTTTGGAAGACTTTCCATAGGACTAGTTCGCCTACTTGAAATCGACGGCCTCGTACGTTCGAGTTGTAGTACTTTTCTGCCGCTTGTTGGTAATTCTGAATTCGAACGAGGGCCTGATCCCGTCATTCGTTTATTAGGTCGAGTTCGTCGAGCAGCATCAGGTTGTTCGACTCTTCTCTTTGCGGGAGCAACCGCCTACGTACTCCCGGAAATTCGACTTCCGCCGGGATCATGCACTCTGTTCCGTACACGAGGGCGAATGGAGTTTTGCCCGTTTCTCGTCTCGGAGTCGTGCGATGCGACCACAAAACTCCTTCAAGCTCGTCTGCCCGCTTGCCTTTTTTAGCGTCAAGGCATTTTTTGAGGCCGCCGAGGATAGTTTTGTTAATGGTCTCGGCTTGTCCGTTTCCTTGAGGATATCATGTAGTAGATTTTGTTAATCGTATTTTCCATTTCTCGCAGAAAGCTTTGAATCTAGTCGAAATAAACTGAGACCTGTTATTCGTTACGATTTCGTAAGGGACTCCCTGCCTGCAAACGATATTTTTCCATACAAAATTTTCTACTTGGGCATCTTTGATGCTTGCGTAAGAATCTGGTTCGACCCATTTGGAGAAAAAGTTGGTTAGGACTAATAAGAAACGTGTTTGTTTTGATGCGTGCATCGGTCCGACTATATTCATTGACCATCGCATGAAGGGATACAGTGCTGAGATGGATGAGAGTACTTCGCTGGCTGATGGATAGTCGGGGCGTGCCTTTGGCACTTCTCACATTTTCGTGAATAATCCTCGCAGTCTTTAACCATTGTCGGCCAGAAATATCAGTGGCACTTGATTTTTATTACGAGAGACCTTTCACCGGAATGGTTTCCGCAGGATCTGGAATGCACTTCTTCCATTATTCGTTCCGCCTTTTCTCCCTGCACGCAGGTCATGAGTGGTCCATAGAATCTCCACTAATAGAGTTCTCTATCGACCATAACATATTGTGCGGCTTGAGTCTTTAATTTTTCGGGCCACCCATTTTTCCGATGGGAGTTCTCCATTGGCTAAGTATGCGAGGATTGTTATCATCCATGGACGACTAAACCCGTAGCTGGACTAATCTGCGGGTGGGCGATAATCGTTTTCATCGATGTCCTCTTTTGGTTCGTTGATCAGGTTTACGACTATGGGCGGTCCGATACTAGGATGTCCAGTGAACTCCACGGGGATTACCCTGCTTAAGCCGGATCCGAACTGGATGCCAAGGCAGCCAGGGCGTCTGCTTGAGTTTTTTCTGCCTGAGGAATTCGAGTGAGGGCGAATTTATCAAAGTTTCGAGCTAGGTCTTGAACCAGGGTCAGATAAGCTTCCATTCTTCCGTCCCTTGCTTCGTATTCCCCGCTGAACTGGCTTGCCACTAGCTGAGAATCGCAGTAGGCGTGAAGATTGCATATCTTTAGGCCGTGAGCCAGCCGTAGTCCTGCAATTAAGGCTTCGTATTCAGCTTCATTGTTTGAGGCGTGGAAAACTAATCGAAATGATTGTTCCAGCACTTCTCTCGTTGGGGCCGCCAGTTGGATGCCGATTCCGGAGCCTTGTTTGGACGAGGATCAGTCAACGTATAGGGTCCAGGTTGATTTTGGCTCCTGGTCGGGTGTGCCATCTGTCGGGAGCTCTACTAAGAAGTCTGCAAGTACTTGCAATTTTGCACAGGTCTTAGCATGGTATTCGATGTCGTACTCGCTCAGCTCAATTGCCCATTTTGCCCGCCTTCCCGACTGGCTGGCTGTGCAAAATCGTGCCGAGAGGGAAAGAAGTGGGTACGACGATACTGTGAGATTGGAAATACGGCCTTAATCTTCTCGCTGACATTACCACCGCTAATGCCAATTTTTCCATCATCAGGTATCGTGTTTCTGCGTCTATCAAAGTTTTACTTACGAAAAAATGGTTTTTGCTTGCGGCGCTTTTCCCGGATGAGGACGCCGCTTACGGCCGTTACTGACACTGCGATGTAGAGGAACACTGGTTCCCCTTCTACTGGTTTCGCGAGTACTGGCGGAGTAGCTAAGTAATGCTTTAGCTGTTGGAAAGCTTTCTCGCTTTCCTCGGACCACTTGAATTTCTTGTCTCTCTTCAGAGTATTGTAGAAAGGAAGACATATTATTACACGTACGTTGATGTTAATTTACCCATATGATTCTTCAATCATGTGATGCAACGTCTGTATGCCTTACCAACTAAACCATCAGAATATGAGTCGCATAATTATACATCAGATCATAATTTGGCATCTACATACATGTTCTTCTAATTTCCCTGTTACATCATAATATACAAAAAAATACATGTTTTATAAGAAAAAATAAATAGGTAGACCTGGCACATTCCCTTGTTACTGAAGCTGTTACCATGGACATGATACATATCGGCAATCACTATTGTGTTAATAATCAGACCATGTGGATCTAGAAATTTAATTACAAAACCTTTTAGATCTTTGAGAACCTCACTGTGTGATGGTGAAAAAAAACACCTAGAAGAGTTCCAAGGACAAGAGTAAAAGGAAGGATGATACTATGTGAGCTTACATACCCACACCAAACGTTCGGGATCCCACGAGATTCTCGAGATCAGGTTTGTATAAGTTTTTCATACTATTAACATAACGATCAGCTATGCATTCATCATGACAACGTTACTGTGCATACATTTTCCACCAGGTAACCATCCAGTCAATGAATCGCGGCTATCTCGACACGACCAAAGGCTCACTCGCTCTTCAAAATAATACAATCATCCTCTGTAGGTTAGTGATTATCATGTTGCATTTAGAATTGGTTTCATCGGCGGAAATCTATTATTAGTAACTAAAAATGTTCTTTTCCTTAGTGAACAAGGAATACATAAAGAAACAAAAAATGGGAAGACCAATCATTCTTGCAGGTACAGAAATATTGAGTGGTATAGAATCACATCCTTTCAAATATATCTATACATAGAAATGTACTAACTCACTTTATAGCTTAATTAGCGTCTCTTGCAATGGCCTCTGTTTCAGTCGGCAGTCGTTATCAAGATCATAACAGTCATGGCAAGGATCCAGGTATATTCCAAATTTTAACATATTATTCATTGTTTCTTCTGATTAAGACTAATAAACCGCAATCTCTCCGTCTCGGTAGCTATATATTCATCAACAATATACTGATTCAATAATCTCACACCTTTAATGAGTGTCATCCCTTTTGTAGGTCTTGTTTGTAGCTGATAAGCATTGAACTCTATCATTGTCATGTACTCTCTTCTCACAGCTGATTCTTCAGGGCCCTTGTACGGCAACCTTTCGTGATAATCTGGTTCCCCATAAAGAAACAACAGAGGGTACTGCAAACTCATCACTAAGGTGTGTAGATCGCTGGTTCTCTGTAATGCTGATGATTTAAGGTAGCCCACAATATCTTTTTTGGCGGTTGTTGCGGTTATATCGCCAACTATTAGCCCACCAATCGAACTCACGGTATGGAGGTCATATTGACGACCACGATTTGGCTGGCTTATCAAACTAATTTTGAATTCATTTGCCCTGATTGTTTGAATTCGGTCTCTTGCATGTCTAAATGTTCTGGCTAGGTGTTTATTACGGTCTCTTGCATGTCTAAATTTTCTAGCTAGGTGTGTATTGCATCAGTATATTGTCGATGCATACATAGCTACCGAGATGGAGAGATTTCGGTTTATTAGTCTTAATTAGAGGAAACTACGAGCCAATCTATATAACAATGTATGTGATGCGGTGAAGAGTGGTGATGCTAATGCTACACAGATTGGTAAAATAGTCATTATGCCTTCATCGTTCACAGCTCGACCAAGGTTTATGATTGACAAATATCAAGAAGCTATGGCTATATGCCGTTGGTATTGAAACCCTCATCTATTGATAACCGTCACAGCCAATCCTAACTGGGTGGAGCTAAGAAATCATCTAGATGCTGTTAACTTGAAGAGATTAAATGGAAACAACAAGCTTTGAGAGTGAAGATGGTCCATCGTGCACGAACAGGGTGAGATCTCCAGCGATTGTTTGGAAGAATCTAGGAGTGTGCAGAAGCTTATACAAAGCTAAGAGAGAGTCCAAGATGGGTTCACAAGGCATGGAATAAGGCTGTGGAGGAGTTTGGATGCAAATGGGCAATGGTGAAAGGTTAGGGTGATCCGTAAGGACGGTACGGCCTGTACGGCTGGCTGACATACTGCTGTACCCAAACCCAAACAACATCGACCATTAAGCACCATCTGAAGTCTAAGTGAAGTCTAGGACAAAAAGGTATGGACATGGGGTTCGTACACTACCTAGATATGGTGACTTGTGTATCAAGGCACAAAGGAAGCTTATGGTGCAAGGAAATGTCTACAAGACAGAGATGGTGTCGGGGTCGTCATGACAAAATCAATGCCTAAAAATTCTCGAGAAATGTTTTATAAAAAAAAACTTAGCAACTTCTCAAAATCACAAAGTCATTAAAAACTTCGGAAAAACCTAAGGAAGGTTCCGCGTCTCTCGGCAAACGATTCAAACATCCAAAACAAGACATCGGGTCACGAACACTACTTCACTTTGCTCGTTTGGCAAGATGGATCTATGAACCTCGCCCAATGGGTGAGGTGGATCGATGACCAATCCACAATGCCCGCTGGGCGAAGTAGATCAACAATGAATTCCACTTTGCCCGTTGGACGAAGTGGATCAACAATGAATTCCACTTAGCCCGTTGGGCGAAGTGGATCAATTGATTGAATTATCTCTTGTTTCGTCTCGATCAGAGTTACCGTCAAAATTTGAAGACAAAATTGTAAGAACAAATTTTCTCTTTCGAGATCCAAAAATATCGTATAAAATGACAACGGTTCACTAAACGCCTTAAGTTGTCTCTATTATGCGAGAAGTTAGGATTTCCTTAAGGATCAATGCCATTTCGGAAGCGTTCTTTCTAGAAATTGTAAAAACTCTCAAGTCCAAAAAGTTCTTGAGAAAAAATGAGACCAACGGCCACTTATGATTAGTTAGAAATCGAGCCCATTCGGTATGATGGTCTATTTCTTTTGTTTTCGGAAGAAGATAAATGTTAAACTTCAAAAATATAATTGTCAAGTTTTCGAAAATAAACACGAAGATTGGAGGGAAATGGAAAATGTCCAGAAGGGATAGATTCGGCCGACGGAAAAATCGAGAAGAGGCAAACCGCCTCCAAGGGAGTGTATTGGAAATTCGAGGATTAAGATGCAGAAAAATACTTACCGAGCACCCAGAGCAATATTTAGAATTTTAGGCAATTCTGAATATTTTCGTTTTTCTGTTTTCGAGCTGCGTCTCGACTAGGTTTTTCAAATCTCAAAGGTTAGAACTAGGAAACTTGCCGACGGCTCTAGCTGTTGAGGCTTTACCTGTTGTAAAACGTTTATTTACATTGAAATCGGAATAAGATCTCCTTTTTCTCTCTTCCTGTTTTATTTTTATTTTACTTTTTATTTCGTCTGTTCTGATTGTTTGATTGCTCAGCTAACTGCTTAAACAGATTATCCAAAGATCTCAGGGAAAGTACTGTTTATTTTGCTTTCCTAAATCGACGGTGTGAATCTCGGTTCCCACAATTTGGCGCTAAAAGGAGGGGGAACTACAGATCAATTTTTCTCACGCCCAATCAAGTATGACTTCTGAAAATCTCAACAACCAACAACGTCGTGACGATGCAAATCACAAAAACGTTGATAGCACTCCTGCGACTGCCGTCACTCCGGCAAACGTCCCGAAAAACGCTGCTACAGTCGAGGAGACGAAGAAACAGATCGCCGTTTATGAAAAGCGAGCGGAAGATCAATAAACACTTATGGGGACTCTCTCGAAACAGGTGGAAACCCTAACTCAGAGAACTCAAAATACTCTTTCCCGCAGCATCACTAAAATCCGAGGAAAGAGGCTCGATTTCGCGACTCCTGCGGAACGCTCTAAAAATGCACAGAGAAAATTGTCCGAACAAAATCCAAATGAGACTACTCTTAGGCCAGCACGGAAAAAATCGAGCGACCTTCCACCTTTGGAGGAGGACGTCGAAGACTGAGAAATCGAGCGTGTCAACGTGGACTCCAGCAACTCGTGTGAAACCTTGGATGAAAACGTGGACGTCCACCCACGACGTACAAGAGGCCGCTCGGCTTGTGAAGATCTTATCGACAAACCCATGACTGAAGAAGAGGAAACTCTTTACTGGGAAGAGCATGAAAAATTTTCCGAGGAGCAAACTCGAAAAACTTGCAGCAATCGCCGGAAAGCTCAGAAAAACGCTAGGACGACTCCGAGATCCGCGACCTCCGCAATGATCTCCTGAAAATGGCGGCAGTAGTTAAAGCTGTGAAATCTCAAATCCATCACGCAACTAGCTCAGCGCCAGAAATCGATCGCCTGCTCTAAGAAGCCCGCAAAACTTCCTTCACTGGCCAAAGCATAAACACTAAGGTGTCGGATCCCAGAACGATCAAGATACCGATGTACGACAGTACGAACGATCCCAAAGCACACTTGCAAACCTTTTAGATCGCGATGGCAAGGGAAAATTCAGGCATGACTAGCATCGGAATTTCTCATACAGTATTCAATGTTCATAGATCGCAAAACTTCGGACGTTGACCTCTGGAGTCTATCCCAGGAGGAAGACGAGCCTCTCCAGGATTTCATAAAAGAGTTCAAAACCGTCATGGCACGGGTAAGCGGAATCAGCGACAAAGTGGCCATCGATGCGCTCCGCAAAGCGCTCTGGTACAAGTCGAAGTTTAGAAAATGGATAACCTTGGAAAAGCCGCAAACGATCCAGGACGCTCCATAAAGCCACCGACTACATCATCATTGAAGAAGAAACGAGGATCCTTTCGCAGAAACATAAGCCGACAGGGACGTTCTCAAAAGATCCGAGCCCGGGTCAAAAGTCTAAAAAAGAAAAGCTCTCGTAGTGACAAAGAGGAAACCCAGGGGGCCACAATTATGCCATCAACTCTGGACTGGAATCAGAGTGCACCGCGGGCAATACATGGATCCGAAACCCTGCTTACGATGAAAACGTCTTTTGCGACTTCCACCAAACCGTGGTCACTCGACTTTCAATTGCAAAGTCCTTGGAGCAAGGCTGGCCACAAAATTGCTCGCAGTGGAACTCTCCAAGGTAACAAACGTCAAAGACCTCGTCCGCGACTCCGTTTGTCCTCCAAAAATTAAGGTGGTTCTTTTTAAAATTTGAATGCAAGAATTGTATAATGATTTATTTTCAAAATAAAAAAAAAATTGTATAAATGGTTTAGCAAACTATTCTGTTATAAGCTAATGCCATGATCAAGGAATTAAATATAGTCAAGAGATATATAAAAATAAATTTGATAAAAATCAGATCATTCTGATTTATAATGGTTTTGATAACCAAACATACACGATTAGTTAAATACGGTTCAGATTAACCAAATAACACGAGAAAAGTTTTTCCCAAAGAATTTAAACAAACGCAAGTGATTTTGAACCCATTTGCAAAGATTTTGAGCCAAATCGTATAATGTCATATATTTAAATAGAAAAGTTTAATTTAAAGGAATGGCAGTCAATTGTAAATATAAAGAAAAATCAGGGTTAGTACTAATTGTATTTCAGTTTTAGCAGTTTAGATTCTGAAACTACTAACATGTTAGCCTTATTTCATATATCATGTTATCCTACATGTTTTGTTCGCATATACGGCATAATTTTCCTTTAAATACATAGAGCATATATTTTTTTAATTCAAAAACAACATATTAAATTATGCTTTATGTTTGAAAAATTATTATAATAACAACACTCTCAATCTCATAACTGAATATTTAAAATAATGTTTTAAAAATTTGTTTCCTTAAATTATATTTAATTATAACTTATTGTATTTTAAATTTTAGGTCCTGTAATAGAAAAGTATAATTTTAACATAAAAATATACTAAATAAGAAGTATGCTATTTTCTAATATATAAAATAATTAATAGAAAATTATTTTTACTATATAATAAACTATATACGAAGGAGAAAAAACGGCAATGGTGACGGAGCAAACCCTAACGGCGACGGCGCAAATGAACTGCATGAAGGGGATCTGGTTCCCACGAAGGATGGAGAGTTGTCTCTTGCTAACCTAATTGGTGGCGGCGCAAGTGAACTGCAGGAAGGGGATCTTGTTCACGCAAAGGATGGAGAGATGTCACTTGCTAAGGAAACACGCGTTGGGGAGGGCTCACAAACTCATGATTCGGAAGTTCCTGGTGGCGGAGTGACGGCAGCAAGGGAGACCCCTTGGACGAAGAAGAGTCAAGCTGGTACTTCGGAACCGGTTATTGAAGTGGTGGGAGGAGTGGCCTTGATACAGATTCCAGAGGACATCTTTGACGAGTCCGAGTTGCTATGGAAATCGTTTGTGGTGGGTTACTTCATTGGAGATGCTCCGCACATTGGTTCCGTCCACGCGACGGTAAATCGAATTTGGTCTTCTCCTAAGGCTGGTTCTAAGATAGTCCTCCATTTTATAAAGAAGAATACAGTGCTTTTTTGTATTGATGACAATCAGATGAGATCCAGGGTACTGCACATGAAATATTGGCATATCGTTGACGTGCCACAGGTGGTGAACGTTTGGTCTCCGGAATAGGCGCTACAACCTTTAGACCTATCCTCAATGGCACTATGGGTTGATCTGCGAGGAGTTCCAAATGACCTTTACTCACATATAGGTCTGAAGTGTTTGTCAAAGGCAGTAGGAAGGTTTGTGAAGCTACACCCGCACACGGATCGCTGTGTAAGACTGGATGTAGCTCGGGTATTAACAGAAGTGAACCTCCATGAACCACTTGTGGAGAATATCGCTTTCAAGGATAAGGAGGGAAGAGAACGGGAAATAGAAGTGAGTTTTCCCATGCTGCCACCAAGGTGTACGGTGTGTAGAAGATGGGGACACAAGACCCATGACTGTTCTAGTAGCGATGTCAAAATATTGAAGAAAGTAGAAGGTAAGGAGATGGAGAAGGGAGGTGGAAAAATAACGGAGGGAATTCAGAATGAGGGCATGGAGGGAAGGATTATTAGTGAACTTATTTAAGACTTGGCGGCAATCACGCCACAGCCTAATCATCATATTTCAGCTCGAGATACAGAATCTCCATCGGAGCAGGATGGTTCTGGAGACACAGGTTACTAGCAAGAGAAGAGACTCAGGGATTTCAGCTGATTGAACCGACTACGGAAGCATTTCATGCTAACGATTCTGGTAGTTGGGAGAGCGGCCAGGGGGGAAAGCAGAGATCAGACATCAGGGCCCATAGGAAGGACCAGAAGGGCGTCGGGGGGAGATGGAGGTGATAGAAATTTCACCCTCTCTGTTCCACTTCCTACATGATATTGAGGAGGAGGGAGAGGAGGATGAGATGGAAAAAGAGACTGAGGATGGTGAGATTTTAGAGACAAGTGTGGCAGACAATAAAACGCAGAGACCTCAGAGACCCCAAGCACCAAATGGGAAACGAAGTGCACAGGCTGCTAAACAACCACGAGGAAAAATTGTATGTTCAAAGGACATGTTGTACATGGGGATGCAGGGAACTTCAAAGAAAACTTCCGGTAGGAAGACATGAAGTCCTTCTTTGCTTGGAATATGCGTGGTTTCAACATGACTAGCAAGCATAGAGCTCTGAGAACTCTGTTGCAAGAAGAAACCATCCTTTGGTTGTTTGTTAGAAACAAGAGTTCAGGAAGGGAATTTTAGTCGCTGTATGCATGCCGCTATGCCTACATGGAATTCTTTTACAAATTATGAGTTTCATCATTTGGGAAGGATTTGGTTCTGCTGGACCAATGATGTGGTTGTTACAAGGTTTTATATGAGCGCTCAGGTCATTACATGTGCGTTTCACATACCAAGCACGAGAGAACAGTTTATCTGCTCAGCAGTTTCTGCTTTCAACACAGCTGGAGAAAGAACGTCCCTATAAAATGAACTAAGGGGTACTCATGCAGCGTATGGCCATTTAAATCTTCCTTGGATTATAATGGGTGATTTTAACACCACATTAGTTACCAGTGAGCACTCTTGGGTGAGTGATTACAGAAGTGACCAATTAGGAATGACGCACTTTCAAGAGGCTGTGACGGACTGCTTTGTCTCGGATTTGCTGGAGCATTGTTCACTTGGTGGAAAAAAAGAGTTGATGATCCAATTGGCAAAAAGTTAGATCAAGTACTTGTCAACATGGAATGGCTAAACCAGTATCCTCACTCCACCGCATGCTTTGTGTTGGGGTCAAAATCGGTACGACGGAATCAATAGCCAAAACTCCCCGAAAAAATACAAAAGGAGTAGTTTTATAAAACCCAGAATTCGTTTTATAAAACTCGAAGATCGTTTTATAAAACTCCAGAAACCATTTTATAAAACTCGAAGATCGTTTTATAAAACTTGAGAAGCCGTTTTATAAAACTCGAAGATCGTTTTATAAAACTTGGGAAAGCCGTTTTATAAAACTCGAAGACTGTTTTATAAAACTCGAAGATCGTTTTATAAAACTCAAAGATCATTTTATAAAACTCGAAAAGCCGTTTTATAAAACACGAGAAATCGTTTTACAAAACCGCGAAAGACCGAAACAGCCACGAAGCGCGAACTAGTCGCAACTAGTTCGCCAGCAGGCGAACTAGACGGTCCCGGACTAGTTCGCCTGCTGGCGAACTAAGCCAGCTTGGCTTAGTTCGCCAGCAGGCGAACTAGAAGCTTCCAACTAGTTCGCCAGCAGGCGAACTAAGAACCCCTCGGCTAGTTCGCCAGCTGGAGAACTAAGCCAGCCCGGCTTAGTTCGCCAGCAGGCGAACTAGAGACCTCTCGGATCTCCCGCGGCCCCGATTCGAACCTTACGTCCTTCGATACGGTCACATTCTGAACCACGGCCGAAATGTCTCTCGTTTCGTCTCGATCTGACTTATCATTTGAATTCTACGATAAAAACCGTAAAACTCCGTTTTCTCGAAAAGAACTCGAAGAAATAGTATAAAACAGTAACGGTCGAGTAAAACACCGAACGTTGCCTAAACTATAGGATTTATCCGAGATTTTTCGTTAAGATTATAAAAAAGCGTTTTTAATAAAAACGTCGAGAAAATCATTAAAAGCGGCATCGGATCAGGAAACGGTCTCGTATAAAGTCGTAAAACGGTTTTTATCGTAAAACGACCCGGAAGGTCCTAAAACACGATAAAAACCCATCTCGCGACATTAACGAAATCAAACCCGAAGATACGATAACGTTTTGACGGTTTACTCGCACACGGAAGATAAAAGGCAAGTTTGAAGATAAATAGAAGATTTCCGCGGAAGAAAAGGAAGGATCGACGGATATGGAAAGTTCCCGATATATTCGGTTTCGAGCGAAATGGAAAGACTAAAACCGCCTAAGGAGGATTATATAAGGAGGAGGCATAGGGCAGAAGCTGGGACACGATTTTCAGAGCTCTCACCACCAGAAATTAGCATTTAGAAATATTTCCGTTTTATGTTAGCGAGCTGCGCCTCAATTAGGGTTTTTCGTTCTGAAGCTTTTCGGCTACTGTTGGACATGGGTTTTACCCCCAACAAGGCCCATTAAGACAATGAATTATCCCATCTCACTAGGAAACCCTAGTTCTCACATTCCTATAAATAAGGAGATACCTCCTTATTAGAAAGGATTCTCTTCTCATTTTTATACTAAGAACACTTCTTAGGGATTTATAGATTCACTTTACATTTGTATTCACTCATTGTAATGAATCTCCATATCAATAAATCTCTTTGATGTTCTATTCTCATTCGATTTCTATGTTTGATCTCTCCTAAGCCTCAAGGATTTAAGGATCCAATTCTTAAATCTTTTATTGTTATGAATCCGACAAATGCACAGTTTTCGGTTCAAACAGTTGGCGCTAGAAGGAGGGGGCCAAGGAGAGAAATCTTCCAAGAAATGAAACCGTGAAAAATGTTAGATCCGTGTTATAAAAAAAAAAAAAAAAAAAAAAAACCAAAGCTAGCTTTGCCTCAAGCTTCGAAGCGGAGGAAGAGCTCGAACCAAGGTCGTTCTTGTTTCTTAAACCTGAAAGCTTTGCTTCTGATGTACCCACCCAAGAGCCAAAGATACTCATAGAGCTTACCACCTCGTCTCTTTACTCTAAAGAATCCGTAGTGCTGCTTCAGTTTCGATCCGCCGGTGAAGCTTTAGGGATCTGCCGGTGAAGTTGACTCTGAGACACGACCAGACTGAGACTTTTGGTCTTATGTGGACGAGCTTTGTCTTTTCTGGAGGGAGAGCTGCGACTTTCAGATCGGAAGACAGACACCGCTTCTTCTAGCCGTCAAAGGCTTTGCCATATTGTGTCGACGAGGATAGACGAGTCTTCTGGGGGGCGAAGGGGTGGACCATCGATGCCAAAGTTCGAAACTTCTTCGCAAAGTCTTCATATTGATCTTGGCAACGAAAGCTATCTCATCACAAGCTCATCATCTCTTCACTAGCTCGCCATCCCGTCAAAGCCGAAGACTTGATCTCGTCAAAGCCGAAGACTTGATCTCGAAAAAGATGAAGACTTGATCCCCGGAAAGCTCAATACTTTATCTCGATGACAAAGGCTATCTCGTCACGGTCATCTTGTCGACAAAAGGAAACAGCTTTAAGACTATGTTCCTTCTTGGGAAGATTCTGGAACTTGGGTTTGAGCAAGATGAGATCACTCTTGGGTTTCTTGTTAGCGACAGAGAGTAGATAGGAGCTACAGAACAGTCGATCATGACAGTGAACCAGTAGAGATCATTTCCAAACTAAAAAGTTTCCATCTCTTTGCTAAGAGAGATGAAGGCGTCAAAACAAAAAGATGGTGTCGCACCTTACCACAAAAGTTTGAAACTTTCTTCAAGTAGCCCAAGCTCTTCATCATCTTGTCATCTATTCTGCATCCTCGATCACTTTGAATCTCCGTGCAGTGGAGAGTTTCTAACGCTGTAGCCAGAAGCGGAAGGATAGGAGATGCATACAAGCTGTCCGTTGAAATGCGTGTGAGAGAATGTATAGTGTGGAACGTCACGATCTCAGCAACAAAGGCTATCTCCTCACGAGCTTGTCGTCTCGTCTTTTGCTTGTAAAGGTTACAACACAGCTCAAGAGTTGTTCACGGCAGAGCTCAATACTTGACTTATCTCGGCAGATCTCGTGCTGTGCGTAGCTTTCTTCAAGCTCGGCCGTGATCATGGTTCTTGAAACTAATCAGAATCTTCACTGTAACTCAACTCGTCGCAAAGACATCCGGAGTCTCGATACAAATCCATCTCGGCATATTTGTGATCTTTGAGCCGAGAAGCAAATATGTGACCTGCATCAAGGATGATAAACTCAGACGATGACGTTTGATTAATAAAGTACACGATCATGGCAGAGGATGCTATGACAAGGTTTTTCGTCAAGCAAACCACTGTGATTCAAAGCTTAGCAATCTCATCCACACGAGTCAAGATTTACGGCAACTGGAGATGATAAGAGTTGATTCTTCTTTTGTCCTCGGCAACAACTTACTGAGAAGCCACCACTCGTTGCTCCCTGAAATTCGACAAAACTCAACAAGTTCTTGGGCTGCTTCTGTTTCTTACGATAATAACGATCGTTGAGCCAAAAAGAAGAGCCAGAACCGAGCAGTAGCCATGCTTTGAAGAGAAAACTCAAAGTCTCACATTCCACTTGCTTCCGTTTATGTTCATGGCATCTCGGCGATCACGGTTCAATCCCGGTGCCGGTTCACACGACTTTCCCAAGCTATGCAGCTTGCTTGTTCACACTCTTTAAAAGTCACAAAGAAAAAAGGAGAGAGGGAGAAACTTTCATCTCCAACCACTCTCAACCACTCATCATCAAAGATAAGTTTCATATATTCAAATCTTATGAGTATTTTTTACTGTTAGTGAGCTTTGCACATTGTTTAGTAATCGCTTAATTACTATTATCATTTGCAACTCGTGAACATTTAAAAACAAATTTGATGGCATGATTATTAATTATGCAAAGTTGGTTATTTCTTTGGTTTATATCGATCTAATCATGATTATGGTTTTGTGAACCAGTGATCATTGAACCAAAGAGAAAAAGAAAACCAACAAGTGGTTGTCACCATCATGTCCTCGTGCTTCAAAGGATGACTCTCAGTTACGAGCTCATCGGAAGTGGTACAAGCGGCACAAGCCAGCGCGTTTCTCGACATCATCATAGCCTGACGAACATACAAACCAGCAACTTGCTCGATATACAATGATCTCAACACGAGACTTCGGGTCAGCAATAGTTCGGTAACCTTGTATATTATGCACGAATTTACTTTGAACTTGCTTTTTAGGAGGCACAAGTTTGCGAGTGACTCGCTTATTGTTAGACACGAGTTTACAAAAACTCGTCTTTGGCTAGGCACGAGTTTTTTTACAGAAACTCCCCTACTACTAGGCGCGGGTTCTCAGTAAACTCGCCTTTGTCTCAGCATGAGTCTAGTAAACTCGTCTTTCACTAAGCACGAGTTCAAAGCAAACTCGCCTTTTACTAGGCACAAGTTCAGAGTAAATTCGCCTAAATCGTCACAGGTATGAATGTGCCTAGTTCATTGTCTCATAAACCTTATTCGTAAACTCCGCAGAGATCAATTTCATTTCTCTCTACGAACTTGGGGGGACTTACTGTTGGACATGGGTATTACCCCCAACAAGGCCCATTAAGACAATTAATTAGCCCATCTCACTAGGAAACCCTAGTTCTCACATTCCTATAAATAAGGAGATACCTCCTTATTAGAAAAGATTCTCTTCTCATTTTTATACTAAGAACACTTCTTAGGGATTTATAGATTCACTTTACATTTGTATTCACTCATTGTAATGAATCTCCATATCAATAAATCTCTTTGATGTTCTATTCTCATTCGATTTCTATGTTTGATCTCTCCTAAGCCTCAAGGATTTAAGGATCCAATTCTTAAATCTTTTATTGTTATGAATCCGATAAATGCACCGTTTTCGGTTCAAACAGCTACTCTTTTTGTACCAGTTCTACGCAGATTCGGAATAAGAACCTCTTTGCTCTCAATTCCGTTTATTCTTTAAGAAATTCCAAGTTTATCGTTTTCTTAATCTTCGTTGTGCGGTTCTGCAGATAGCCGGTTCCTCTGGAAACTTAGGGTTTACCCGAAGTTTCCTTTTTTACGATTTATTGACAGTAGGTGGATTTCGGTTCCCAGAGTTTGGCGCTAGAAGGAGGGGGGGGGGGGTCGGATCTATCTTACACCGAAGCCGCAACATGTCCAACGAAGAAACGATGACTGGTGACAACCAAACTCGCAACGAACGCGATAACATTGAAACAACACCACCACANGTTTGGCGCTAGAAGGGGGGGGGGGGGGGTCGGATCTATCTTACACCGAAGCCGCAACATGTCCAACGAAGAAACGATGACTGGTGACAACCAAACTCGCAACGAACGCGATAACGTTGAAACAACACCACCACAAGATGCGTCCGCGGCCAACGCTACAAACGCTAACGCCGAGACCATCGAAAAGATGCTTTCCGAGTTTAAAAAAAAATGGAAGAGCAGGAAAAGCTCATTGGCTCGGTCGCGAAACGGGTTGAAACCCTAACCGCGAAAGCCCGAGTAATTCGCCCCCGCGGAACTACTTTGATCCGCGGAAGGAGGCTCGATTTCGGCGCTCCTACGGATCGTCCCAGAACCGAGCAGGTTAACTTACCGGAAAAAGATTTCGGAAAAGATAACCCCGACGTGACGCCAAACGAATCAGAGAAACCTCCTACTCGCGAACAGGAGATTGAGGGTAACGGCATCGAAAAGGTTAACCTGGAGACAAGTGACATGCCGATTCGTCGGACGAAGACGCTGACGTCCATCCTAAGAGAAGAAAAACTCGAAGTCCTCTGCCGGAGTCTTCTCCCGAACGTTCTTTCACTGGAGATGAGGGGGAACTCGACTTTGCGCGATACGCAAAAACCGCCGAGGAGCGATCTCTGGTTACTCGCAGCAAACGCCGACAAGGTCGGAAAACTGCTGGCGATCTGACCGAGATTCGCGATCTCCGCGAATATATCACCAAAACAGCCGCAGCGGTAAAAGCGGTGAAATCTCAGATTCACCACGCTACCAGCGCCGCACCCGAAATTGATCGGCTACTGTACGAGTCTCGGAAAACGCCCTTCACGGCTCGCATCACCGAGATCAAACTGCCCGATCCTGGAAAACTTAAGGTGCCGACTTACGACGGGACGTCCGATCCCAAAGCACACCTACAAGCATTCCAGATCACCATGGGACGAGCCAAGCTCAAGGACCAAGAAAAGGACGCAGGCTATTGTCGCCTCTTCGTCGAAAACCTAGAAGGAGCAGCACTCGAATGGTTCGCCAAACTTAGGCGAAATTCGATCGGAAGTTTCCGACGACTGGCTTCGGAGTTCCTGAAGCAATACTCGATGTTCATTAACCCGGAAACCTCCGACGCCGACCTTTGGAGCTTGGAGCAGAAGGAGGACGAATCCCTCCGCGATTTTATGAGTAGGTTCAAACTCGTCATGGCTAGGGTTAGCGGGATTAGCGACAAAGCCGCCATTGACGCGTTAAGAAAATCGCTCTGGTATAAGTCAAAATTCCGCAAGTGGATAACTCTCGAGAAACCGCGGACGATCCAGGATGCGCTCCATAAGGCCACTGACTTCATAACCATCGAAGAGGAGACTAAAATCTTGTCCGAGAAGCATAAGCCGACGAAAACATCCGCGAAGGATAACGCGTCCGAGCAGAAGCAGAAAAAGAGGAACTCATGTAACGACAAATTTGTCCATCACGAGGGACAGGATCTCCAAGGGGCGCATAACTACGCCATCAATTACGGATCGGAGCAGGGGCGAACCAAGGGTAACACATGGACGAGAAATTCGAATTACGATGAGAATTCTTTCTGCGACCTCCACCAAACCCGTGGGCATTCCGCCGTGAACTGCAAAGTTCTCGGCGCCAGACTTGTCGCAAATTTGGTCGCGGGCAAACTTTCCGAGATATCCAGTGTCAAGGACCTCATCCGCGATACAGATCGCCTTCCGAAGAAAGACAGGAACGCGCGAGCAGAAACTCCGCCTCAGGGAAACCAGTCAGGCGAAAAACGCGGATGAAGACAAGACGAGAAGGGTAACGACGCTAACCGCCGAAAAATCAACATGATTATCGGCGAATCGCAATACTATAACGACACCGTCTCGGCTATCAAATCTTACCAACGCAAAGCCGAAACCGGCTCAAGTTGGAAGGTGCCGACGGATGACTCTCCGAAAGGAGTGATCTCATTCGACGACGCTGAAACCGGCGGAATCGACAAACCTCACGCCGGTCCTCTTGTCATCAACTTAGTGATAAGCGATTTAGAAGTCGCTCAGGTCTTGGTCGATACCGGAAGTACTGTCAACGTGATCTTCCGCAACACGCTAGCACGCATGGGAATCGACCTCTCGGAAGTCGAGCCGATTCCAAAACCGTTGACTAGTTTCTCCGGCGAGACGTCGATGACCCTGGGATCAATCCGATTACCGGTCGCCGCAAAAGAAGTGACGAAAATTTTTAACTTCGCGGTAGTCGATTTCCCGGCCATCTACAACGTGATTAAGGGAACGCCTTGGATAAATTCCATGAAGGCGGTTCTGTCAACATATCACTTAGGCATCAAATTCCCAACACCTACGGGAGTCGCAACAATTTGGGGATGCCAAAGACAATCGCGATCCTGCTTCCTGGCTGAACATTAGCTGAGGCAATTGGCGGTAGCAATCGTGAAACCAAAACGGGCAATAGTCACGCCCCCGCCTGCAGAAGACGATCAAGAGCAAGCAACGGCCGATAAACCAGAAGTTTCCGCACCCATCGCTTCCATCCGGCCAGAGGAGACAATCCCAGACAAAGACATCGATCCCGCAACTGAAGCGATCGAGAAGTCTGCGACAGCCGAGTAAGCACACTCGCGCAAACAATCAGAACTAGGAGATGGCTTGATTTCCGAAAGGAATACGTACGCAGCTCGCCTAAAGACGAGTTCAGCTATCCCCCCTTCCAAAACAGGGGGGGGAGTGGGTGAGTATACGAGTATTCATATACTCCCAAATTTTTTAAAAAAACAAAATTTTTTAGCTTTGTAATTGAAAAATTTTCGAAATTTTTAATAAAGACAAAGTTATAATATCTCCGCTACTATCGAAAACGCAAAAAAAATCCAGAAAATCGCTTCCGCAGTAACAACTATTTAATCGTTTTTCTAAAAAACTTGCTTATCAAAATCTTTTTGGAAAGAACTGGCGAGACGTCGCCTAAACTCTCAAGAAAAATATTTTCCCAAGTCCGTCCGCGACTATAAAAACACGAACGCTCGGTGATTGGCCCCGTCGAGCACGCTAGCCGTCGAGAATCATATAAGCCGAGAACCTATCGCGGATTCTAAATCGGTATGGAGTCAGGTTAAAAATCGCAACGGGAAAACGAAAGCCGACTAGTCATCGCATAGCCCCAATCCGAAAGTAAACCTAGGTCTTACCCTAAACCCAGCACACTGGTCGCTAACGTCTCAAGGCATGAATCGAGATCCTAAAGGCATGTCTCTTCGCCCACATCTAAACACCGCGAAAATCGAAACATCCCGAGTTAAACTAATCAGACGATTTACACCAAAGAGTTAGATACGAGATGACAACTCGTATTCTTCCCTCTACATCTAAAAAAACACGAATTTTGTACTTAGAAAATATTTTCTTATTAGAAAATCTTCGAATACACACCGCCCAGCGGTAGGGATTCAAAGCCACCAACGGCCAGTCCCGGAAAAACAACAACAAAATCGAAAAACTAATAACATCAGACATTGAAGTCATCAAACGCAGAGTGATCGACTTCACCATCCACATCCGATATCCCAGGTCCAACTTCGACTGAATCCGGCGACACCACAATGGGACTCCACTGATCCCACATACGCTTCCCGGGATTGACGAACTTGTTCTTCTTCTTCTCTCTCTTAGCCAGACGCGCTGTCTGCTTCGCAACCTCAGCCTCATACGAATAGTCCGACTTTTGGGTAAGATGCAAACCCCCGGCTACGCCCCAGCACTCGCGGAAATCGCCATTCGCCCTTTGCGCATCTTCAAATTCCGCATAAAGAGGTACGAACCGCTCACGACGAGCCATGAACTCCGAAGAAACCTCTCTCTTTCCCGCTCTACGAGCACGGCGAACCATCACATCGGAAAGTTCTAAGCTTTGACGAGATTCTGCTTCATACTCCTCTCTCACACGAGTAGCTTCCCTTACGGCTAAATCATGGGCGCGAGAGAAACTGGCATCGATCTCCTCTCTGATATGAACAGCCTATGCCTCCGCCGCTGCAGCCCTAGATTCGGCTCTGCGAAGCTCCGCGCTGTTCGCGCTCACCGCTTTGCTCATAACGCGAAGAACCTGTAAAACGGAAGAATCATCCTTTATAAAAAAAATGATGACATATATACGTAGTGACCAAAGAATAGACGAACCTTGTTGAAAAGCCTCGATGCCTTCACAAACGGCGTGTCGGCCGGGCCTCGGGGTGGCGTCTCGGTCGGGTCAAATTCGGAGGCCGAAAAATCAATAAGATCTTCGATATTGATATCGCCATCGAACGCTTGACCACGACCAATCGGAACTTCTCTGTCCTGCGGAGATCTAGATCTCTCCCTCTCCTCCGCATCATCACCCGCCTCAAACTCAGTATGACTGTCGCGAGGAAAACTGGATAAATAATAGGCAACGGCGCGACGAACCCTTTTCGGAGAAAAGTATCCCCAATGAAGTGGGCCGCCACGAAGAAGATTCATGACCTCAGGGAAATCCTCGAGCATTGGCCTGTGGAGGTTAGGCACTGCGAAACAAGCAAAAAAAGTTAAAACCTATACATATACGGATATGGAGATCACGTCAATAGGATACCAGTGGTCGCCCACGCGGTCCTGAACAAAGGGATACAGCCCTCTTCCACGGACGCGCTGTCGATTTTGACATAGAAGAATCGCTCGATCCAACCATGCTCATTCGAGGCAAGTCCACCGACGACCGTCATGTCCCGCCGAGGAGCTAAATAAAAGTCGTCATTTCTTCCCTTGAATGTCAACATAGCCGAAAGATAGTCCGCATTAAGGGACATCCCGCGCTCATAGCCTAACACCAAAATCCCAATAAGGTGTTGTAACCCGCCGGGACGTAGTTGGCCGAACGGTACACCAAACCTATCCAAGAACTCGACAATGGCTCGAGGAATAGGGAACCATAGTTGACAGTTCAACAGAAAGGCTTCGTAGCACGAAAAATAACCCGAGGGCGGATTCTCGACATCCTGGCCTGGGACGGGAAGGCAAAACTGAACTGCCTCAGGAATTTCACGAAGATTCCTCATATCTCTGAGAGAACTGGCAGTGCTCGCACTAGGACCAGCTGCCCTCCTCCGAGTTTTATCCTTCTTCGGAACCCAAAAACTCGAAGGCGGCACCTTCGCGGCCTTCAAGGCTAAACAATATTCCAAAAACTTCTCCTCGGTCGAGAAAGAACGTTGAAAGATCGGGCTGGGAAGAGGACAATCTCCCGAAGTATCAAGGTCGCTCGGATTGAAGATAGATGCATGAGCATGATCTGAAACTCTTGACTCGGAAGACATATCGGACGAGAAGGGATCCAAAGGAAGAAGTAGAGAGAGAACTTCTTGAGACTTGGACAAGTTATGGAAAATGAGTGAATAACTTGAGAGACTCACTCCATATACTTATAAGGAAGAAATTTACTATTCACCCTTGGACTTTTGGCCATTAAAGTTCCGCCTAATTCTACCAAACTCGCCAAACAAGCTCAATCCACTCGCAGGAACCCTACGATTCTTACGAGCTGGGGGACTAACTGTTGGGTTCAAAATCGTTACGACGGAATCAATAGCTAAAACTCCCCGCAAAAATACAAAAGGAGTAGTTTTATAAAACCCAAGAAGTCGTTTTATAAAAATCGAAGATCGTTTTATAAAACTCGAGAAACCATTTTATAAAACTCGAAGATCGTTTTATAAAACTTGAGAAGCTGTTTTATAAAACTCAAAGATCGTTTTATAAAACTCGGGAAAGCCGTTTTATAAAACTCGAAGACCGTTTTATAAAACTCAAAGATCGTTTTATAAAACCCAAAGATCTTTTTATAACACTCGAAAAGCCGTTTTAAAAGACTCGAGAAATCGTTTTACAAAACCGCGAAAGACCGAAACAGCCACGAAACGCGAACTAGTCGCAACTATACGATTTATCCAAGATTTTTTGTTAAGATTATAAAAAAGCGTTTTTAATAAAAACGTCGAGAAAATTGTTAAAAACGGCATCGGATCAGGAAATGGTCTCGTATAAAGTCGTAAACTGTTTTTATCGTAAAACGGCTTGGAAGGTCCTAAACACAATAAAAACCCATCTCGCGACATTAACGAAATCAAACCCGAAGATACGATAACGTTTTGGCGGTTTACTCGCAGACGGAAGATAAAAGGCAAGTTTGAAGATAAATAGAAGATTTCCGCGGAAGAAAAGGAAGGATCGATGGATATGGAAAGTTCTTGATATATTCGGTTTCGAGCGAAATGGAAAGACTAAAACCGCCTTAGGAGGAGTATATAAGCAGGAGGCATAGGGCAGAAGCTGGGACACGATTTTCAGAGCTCTCACCACCAGAAATTAGCATTTAGGAATATTTTCATTTTCTGTTAGCGAGCTGCGCCTCAATTAGGGTTTTTTCGTTCTTAAGCTTTTCGGCTACTCTTTTTGTACCAGTTCTACGCAGATTCGGAATAAGAACCTCTTTGCTCTCAATTCCGTTTATTATTTTAAAAATTCTAAGTTTATCATTTTCTTAATCTTCGTTGTGCGGTTCTACAGATAGCCGGTTCCTCTGGAAACTTAGGGTTTACCCGAAGTTTCCTTCTTCTTTTTTCCCACACTTTGACGCTAGAGGTGTATCTGATCATGCAAGATGTTTGATTAGAACAACAGGTATCTCGAATGAAGATCGTAAACCGTTTAAGTTCTTCAATTACCTAGCTGAACATCAGGACTTTCTTCCAACGATTAAGGAAGTATGGGATGGCACGAAGATACTCTATCACTCCAGGACAGCACTATCACGCTTTCATAAGAAACTTAAGCTTCTCAAGCAACCCCTCCGAGAACTGAACAAGACGTACTACGGAGATCTTCCTGCGCGAACTAAACAGGCTTATGAGAAGTTATGTGAGTGTCAAAATATGGTACTTCTGGATCCTAGCTCAGAAAATGTTGCAAGAGCAGCAGAGGCAGAATTAAAATGGAGCAGATTAGCGCGCATCGAGGAGAAATTCTATAGGCAAAAGTCTTGCGTTCGTTGGTTACAAGCATGCAATCAAAACACGCGGTTCTTTCACTCTATGGTGAAGACGAGAACTGCCAGGAATATGATAAGAAGCTTGGTCAATGGGCAAGGAGAAATTATCACCTCTGATCATGACATACAGAAAGAAGTTGTCTCTCATTTTCAGATCTTCCTGCAAAGTCAAGACTCCACATTAGAGGACATATCCGTACCAGATCTGAAGAATCTTTTAAATTATCGATGTTCTACTGAAGCAGCATCTGTACTTGTAGGACCTGTGACTGCACAACAAAGTTATCAGGCTCTACATTCTTTGCCCAATGACAAAGTGTCAGGACCAGATGGTTTCACCAAAGAGTTTTTTGTTGCAGCTTGGCCTATTATAGGAAGGGAGTTCATTGTGGCAGTGCAATCCTTCTTCCTTTATGGGTTCATGCCTACTGGAGTGAATGCAACCATACTCTCTCTTATACCAAAAATTACAAATGCTCAGACCATGAAAGACTACAGACCTATCGCCTGCTGAAACTTAATGTATAAGGTCATTTCTAAAATCCTTGCACATAGGCTCAGGATTATATTTCCCGATGCCATTGAAGCCAATCAATGTGCGTTTATTGAAGATAGGCTTTTGCTGGAAAATGTGTTGCTTGCCTCTCAGCTTGTCACAGGATATCATCGACCTGGGAATGCACCAAAGTGTGCTATCAAGTTTGACATATCCAAGGCCTTTGATACAGTGAAGTGGTCTTTTATTACATCGGTTCTGCTTGCAATGGGGTTGCCTCCTCAGTTTGTTAATTGGATCCGTTTATGCATCACAACTGCTGCTTTCTCGGTGTTTGTTAAAGGTAGTCTGGAAGGGTTCTTCACAAATGCAAGAGGGATCAGACAAGGATGCTCCCTCTCCCCTTACCTTTATGTTATCCTCAACAATGTTCTCTCCAAACTTTTAAATAAGGCGGCAGCTACAGGTGAGTTTGGCTACCACCCGCAATGCCAGGAAGTCAAGCTCACACACCTAAGCTTCGCCGATGACATACTGGTTTTCACTAAGGGCACCACGGAATCGCTTTTGGGTGTTTTGGAGATTATGAAGAAGTTTGCTAGAATGTCTTGTCTACATATAAATGCGGCTAAATCTTCTATTTTCGCCTCAGGTAATCATATTACTGCTCTCCTCGATGTGGCTGAATCTCTTGGTATAGGTGTGGGAACGCTGCCAATACGCTATCTAGGCATGCCATTGACAACAAAGACGCTGACCATTCATGACTATGAGCCGCTAATAGAAAAAATCAGAGGTAGGATGCTGTGCTAGTCCAACAAGAACCTTTCTTTTGCTGGAAGATTACAGCTAATCAAAACTGTTATTGCTAGTACAGTTAATTTTTTGGAGCCAAGCTTTCATATTACCAGCTCAATGTCTTGACGAAAAAGAGAGTATGTGTAGCGCTTTTCTATGGTCCGGCTCCCCTACTCAGACACATAAAGCGAAGGTCAGTTGGGACGACTTATTTGTTCCCAAAGCAGAGGGTGGGACTTGGTATAAGGAAGCTACAGGATTCAAATCGTGTCTTTGCTCTGAAGCTAATCTGGAGGTTGTTTACACAGCCTTCATCTACGTGGGTAAGCTGGGTGAAGCATTACTTGCTAAAATATAACTCATTCTGGGATGTCAGGGATGATACAGAAGGTTCATGGATATGGAGAAAGCTACTGAAGTTAAGGGATGTGGCATATAAATTTTTCAGAGCTGAAATTAGAGATGGTAAAAGCTGTCACTTCTGGTTCGATGACTGGCTGGGGCAGGGGAAGTTGATTGATATCACTGGTCCTACAGGCACTAATTATTTGGGTGTAAGGAGGCACGCAAAAGTTAGTGACGCTGCGACAGTGGAGGGATGGTGCATTAGAAGGTGAAGGACCCGTAAATTCTCAGAGTTGCACAACTGTATTATGGCGGCAACACCGCCACGGGCTGAAGAGGGAAGGGACATTGTCTTGTGGAAGCATGGAGAAGATGACTTTAGAGATAACTTCTCTGCAGCAAGTACGTGAAAACAAATACGAACAAGGAGAGCAGTGGAGGAGTGGAATCATGTAATCTGGTTCACACAACTACAAGAAAACAAAGCATTTACTAGGAAATTTTACTAGGAAAATTCTTCCTCGTAAATTTACTAAGCCTTTACTAGGATCTTACGAGGAAAGCAAATTTCCTCGTAAGTTCCTCGAAAACTTACGAGGAAACACTTTCCTCGTAAGACCTTAGTACATTTACGAGGAGATTACGAGGAAAAAGTACTTTTCCTCGTA
>CAKOAT010287266.1:0-24572 GCA_932364175.1 Eruca vesicaria subsp. sativa | reverse complement strand
AAAATCTGGTGTCCACTGGGAGCGGAGCAGAGGAGAATCAGACCTTAAGTCTGGTTAATATATGTATGGTGGATGGTTCTTGGACCTCCTCAAATACTTTCAGTGGATGTGGATGGATGTTGAATGACAATTTTGGAAATAGTGAGCTAATGGGGATGCGCAATTTTGATCGAGTAGAATCGGCGTTGCATTCAGAATTAGAAGCACTGCGGTGGGCAATGGAGAATATGCTTCAACATTCGCCATGTCAGAGCTTTGGAACTGATTGTAAGGAGATGATTGAGATGCTCAAGAATCCTCAGGCATGGCCTAACTTCTCAACAGAGCTGGAGAGACTGGAGACCTTGAAGATATGTTTTCCTGACTTCAGGATTATTTATGTTCCTAGATCACAGAATGGTGTATCTGATTCTCTCGCTAAGACAGCTAGGTCTTTCTATCGTAGGCTTGTGTACGTTGGTTGTTCTATTCCGGTCTGGATTCCCAGATCACCTCAAGTTCCTTGAGTAATAGAACAGCCGTTTTGATGTCAAAAAAAAAAAAAAAAAAAAAAAGATTACAAAATTGAATGATGTTAGGATAAACATGAAAATTGGAATTATTGATATGAGAATGGTAAATTCAATTTTTTTTACTCTTTATGGTGTGTGCAGTACTACGGAAATTTGAATTATTTTCATCTGGAAGTAACATTTTCTGAATGATATATAATTTATTTAAATATTTTTTGAAATTCAGTTTATATGAAAATGAGGTACGAGTGGGGACAAGCATGACGTTGACTGTGGATTTTAATAATTTATCCATCAATTTTTTTAAGCAGAACTTGACATTTAATAGGGTTCTATGAGAGTACACAAAGACCCAAATTAATGTAAAAGAAAAAGGACAAGTTATCAATTTTGTTGTTCTCTGGGGTAAGACAAAATTTAAAAACCTTAGAGTAAATGTTTTTATAAGCATTCGTTTTGTTCAAAAGAGTTTTGGGTGTTGGACCAAAGCTGCTTTTAGGAGTACAAAGATGCATTTATTTGGGGAGGTGTTGGTTGTACATTTTCAGAGGTAATAAAAGAAAAAATAACTAAAAAGGATAAAAAATTTAATACGTATGCACATACATTGTGCTATGATATCTGCTATTTTCATGCCACTGTTGTTTTTTTTGGGTCCAATCATACCACTGTATTATTCAGTGTCTTTGTTCAATTTAATTAATGATCCCCGTGGCACATTTTCTATAATGATAGTTGTATTTGATCTTCTTCTCTGGTATCCTTCAATTAATATGTTCAGATAAATTTGAGTTACATTTACAGCTATGCTCTGACATGTTTGCTTTGAATTAAACTACTTTGGTTTGACATATTCAAGAAATACAAGCATCAACACAAGAAAAAGTAAACCATATGAAGATTCTCTCTTTATCGTTTCTCAATAACAACAATATTTTCTCCTTCATGTTACACAATCACACATCAATATCAACGAGTACACAGTATTTACAGTAGAAAGAAAGAAAAAAATCAAGAAGGGTGTTAGATAAATTAGATGAGAAGAACCAATGAGACAATAAAAACAGAGCTCTTTGACATCTTGGAGCAGACCTGAACTGTGCTAGGAGTGAGACAAGTAATGTTTCAGATGAGAAAGCATTGAGACAAAAGCAAGTCAGAGTTTGTCACGTGGGTTTATTGCAACAATGTTTCTTCCTCTTTCTTCATGGGCTCCAGCTGTCTTTTCGCATACTTTGTGATGAGAATCGTTGTAGCTACAGTTCCTAAAAAGCCGAGAATGTTTAAGAATATCTGTGTAACTGAGAGGTCGTGTTTTCATCTGCAGAAGATGCTTCTGCTGAGGTTCTTAAAAGGTTCCCTCTGCAACACATGAACCAGAGATCCTCACTGGTCAGTGTCACAAGATTAACTTAAAGCTTCTAGAAGCTAAATACTAGACACAGTCACACAGGCTTAAATTGTTCTACAATGATTGAGGAAACGAAAATAATGTATTGGACCGGGATAACCAAGCTTTTAAGCCATGTTTTGAGTAGCTTTGAAACGGTTGGAACATACTTGGATTTTGTGGAGGAAGAGATGACCAAATAGCAAAGTTATGGCCACTACTTAAGAATTCTCTTTAAGAGTGAACAATCAATTCAACACAGGCCAATCCAACTACTATGCCTAAAGATAAAAGCCATGTATTGCTTTTATAAAGAGTAGAACAAATCAAACCTTATCCATGATTAATGGACCGACCCATCTGTAACCAACAAAGGCCTATGCAGTTAGAAAAACGGCCACGAAGCAGCCTCTAATACTACTTTGTGGCATCGCTGCCTTTAAATCAACAAGGCTACACACATCTTGTGTTAGAAATAAGGTTAAAGGAATGATATCTGTTTTTTTCCACAACTTTGGACTTTTCCTTGATGTGGAACAAGTGACAATAAAAAACGAGGCTGGAATTCATAATGTTAAACATGTATCTACTGTTTGAGTGTTGCAAGAATCAGAGAAGCACATAGATTTGCGCTCTAAACATGTTTCTTCTGAGTTAGACAAATGCATAATCTATTGTGTTTGCATTCTTCTTCTGCAGTCTTCTTCTGCAGTCTTTTGGAGTACTGAAATCATTATTTTAGGGCTTAGAGTTTGATTGTTCATTACTCTGTGTCTTCTAGAGACATTGAAGCTATAATAAAAATAATTATATGGTGTGTAGATACATAGGAAAAACTTAATATAGCAGATCTATACTATTATATCTATACTATTATATAAGAAGTAAATTTGCTTAGTTGTCAACTTCTCTTTGATTTTAGGTAAATTTGTTTATTTACCTTATTTAAATAATTTCATATACAATTTATTATTTAATAAAAACGAATTTATGTTAATAATATTATATTTTCGAAAATATGTTAATTATTTTGTATTAAATTGTTAGCTTAAAAATATTTTTTCTATTATAAAATTCAAGTGAATTTACTGATTGATTTGTAACTTCTCCATGATTTTTGTAATTTTGCTTATTTGTTATATTTTTAATAATTTATCATATAATAAAACAAATTTCTATTAATAATATTATACTTTTAGAAAATAAGATAATTCTTATATATTATATTGTTATCTTTAAAATATATTTTTATCATAGAAATTAAAAATTATGTTAAATATTAATAGTTAAATATAAAGAAAGCAATGCTGATTTACAACTTCTCCATGGTTTTATATTTTTCTTATTTATCATATTTTAATAAATTCATATATTTTATCAAATAATAAAACGAATGTATACTAATAATACTAAATTTAAAAAAAATAAGATAAGTCTTATGTATTAGATTGTTATCTTGAACATATACTTTCTATTAGAAAATTTAAGTGAATTAACTGATTTGTAATTTCTCCATGATTTAGATAATTTTGATTATTTTTCATATAAAATTTATTATAAAATAAAAACGAATTTCTATTAAAAACTATATTTTGAGAAAATAAGATACTTCTTATGTATTATATTGTTATCTTGAAAATATATTTTTATTATAGAAAAAAAAATTAAGATAGAAAAACTTATAATTAAAATAAATTAAAGCAACACATTTATAAAAATATTTTTTTAAAAATATTTTGTTATGTGAGTGTTGTCATTTATAATTAATTTTAAAACATAAATCATAACTTATTATATTGGTTTGAATTAATACAATACAGACTAATAATAAATTGTACGAAAAATATCATCGCATGTGCGGACAAAACACCTAATACATAATATTATTAGAACAAAACTTGGATTCAACCCCGATGAACTCTCTAATTCACCCCACTCTTTTAAACCAATCAAAGTGTCATGTAGGATTTAAAATAATATATTAAAATTTTATTAAAAAAAGGAAAATAGGTTACAAGGAAAAAAAAAGAGTACCTACACTTAATGCCGTCTATGGTTTCTTCTTCTTCTCAGATTAGAGTTGTAACGGCTCACGCACATATTAGGTTTACTTCCTTTAAACGAAGCTTTGTTTTCTATGACTGGTATTTTTAGCAGAAGAATCCAACAGTTTCTTGGTATCTCATGGTTTCTCATCATCCTATTGCTATGCTATTGTGTTCTGGCATTCTTGTTTTTCACTTATTTTTATCTTCGAAAAATGAAAATTGTTCAGGAATTTATATTGATTTTCTTCCTCTCTTTTGATGAACCACTAACCATAATCTATGCAATCAACATAGTAACACACAGTTTTTTATGTGTACCTGATGCTCACATTATCACCTAAGAGTACAGTCATATCTTTGATTGGTTATCTATCAAAATCAAATTATATCACAAATACTACTTAAACATCTTACTATGCTTTGTTTGCCTAATGAGCTTTACGAAAATGATTACCACAATCTCTGTCAAACACTATAAACTGAAAGCTTCTTCAGTTTAACATACATAATGAGTTTCAGCAGATTTATACAGAGATCACAAGCAAAAAAACAAAAAAAGGAAACTGTTCTTTTAATTCTTTAATCATACATCATGTATGTATTAGCTGACTCTCAGATTCTTCGCAGTGAAGCCAACCTCTTTTAAAGCTCATCCACTTCACTTGATTCAGAGCTGCAAGTTTTGAATTTATGCAAAAGTTTTATTAGTTTTTAAGAGTTTGATTAAATTACAGTGACCAAACATGAGCTCAGACATTACCTGTTGGTAGTAGTTGCAGGAGGAGCTGCTGTTTTTGTAGCGATCCAACCTTTTGGGGCTGATGATAACTGTTTCAAACAAATGAAACAAAAAGACGCATGTTTTTAGTTTTTGACACTAAACCTGAGGGAGAAAAAAGGTAACAGACCCCCATTGGCAGAGAGAAACCTGACCTGAGATGAAAGTCCAACACCCATCTCTTCAAGAACCTGGTTAGTAAGAGCATCTACATCAGCAAATAAAAAAATAAATTTTTTTTTCGTTTACTTTTCAAAAAAAAAAAAATTAATAATGGATCAATCAGAGATTGACACATGGTGAACCTGGGGTCATCGGGGTTCACCGCAGTGAACTTTTGAGAGAGGAGTTCACAGAACTTTGATTTTAATATTAATTTTTTTTTTGGTTTGCGTGTGAACTCCCCCATCATCCCTTGATGGGGGTGCTCTAAGGTCTTCTTTTCCAACACACAACATATAAAAAAAACCAAGTAACATTTGATTGTCTGATAGAAAGAATTTAAATCAGATAAACTAAGCTCTTGAGATCAAAGAGATGTATTGTTGTAGTCATGTCTAGCTGTGCCGACTGTTTCTTGGAAATCCTTAATCACTTTGGCTTGCTTTAGTTAGTGCCATTTCTTGAAAATATAAAGTTTAGCGTTACATAGTACAATATAACAGCTTACTATTGAGCATTAAAACCAAACTAGAATTATTAGCTTGTTCATTGCAACTATAGCTTTGGTTGCACCTTTCATACCAGAAGAAATTGAAGTGCTGGCATACAGAGCCTAGACACAAAGAAAACAGTGATTATTATTATTCTGATTGAACTATTAGTTTAGATGAAGTAAACCTGACATGTGCGTGAGTTGTTACAACTCTAATCTCAGAATGGCCTCGCTGTAAGTTTGTAATCCCTGGGCGATGGAGATGAAGAAACCATAGACGGTGTTAAGCATTGTTACTTTCTTTTTCCTTCTAACCTATTTTCCTTTTTTTAATAAAGTTTTAATACTTCTTTTTTTAAATCCTACATGGCACTTTGATTGGTTTAAAAGAGTGGGGTGAATTAGAGAATTCACCACAGGGGGTGAACCCAAATTTTGTTTATATTATTACTAGGTGTTTTGCCCGCACTTGCAGGCATAATTCTCTTATGAATATTTATTAGTTGATGTTTTATTAATTTAAAAATCAGTATATTAAGTTATTATTTATATTTTCAAAAAGTAAAAATCAAACACCAAATAATTTAAAAACAACTCTTTATATCTTAATTTTAAATTTCTAATAGAAAAATATATTCTCAAGACAATAGCTTAATACATATGAAGTATTTTATTTTTTAAGAATCTGATACTATTAATATAAATTTGTTTTAAATATATAATAAATTATATATAAAATTATATAAATGGATAAATTATCAAAATTACTTAAATTCATGGAAAATATGACAATTCATCAAACATCTAATTCACTTCTTAAATAATATTATAGATTTTTTACATGTTAATTTTAAATTTTATAATAGAAAAATATTTTTTCAAGATAAGAGCATAATACATCAGAATTAACTTATTTTCTAAAATATCATATTATTAATATAATTTAGTTTTAATTATATAATCAATAATAAACAAAATTATAGAAATTCTGATAATTGATCAAAATTACTTAGGATCATGGAGACAAATCAACAAATTCACTTTTCAAATAATTGTTTTGATGATTTATATTTAATCATGATTGATATTTAATTATTAATAATATAATTTTATATCTTAATTTTAACTTTTATAATAGAAAAATATATTTTCAACATAACAACATAATCCATAAAGATTATCTTATTTTAGAAAAATATTAAATTATTAAGATAAATTCGTTTTAAATATTTTTAAATATTAAATTATTGATATAAATTCGTTTTAGATAAATATAATAGTGTTTATATCTTAATTTAAAATTTAAATTTTATATATAAAAATGGATTTCAAGATAACAACATAACTCTCAAGAATTATCTTATTTACTAAAAATACGATATATTCATATAAATTTGTTTAATTTATAAAGAAAAATATATTAATATTAAAAATATGATAAATAAATAAAATCACCTAAACTTATGGAGAACATGAAAATTAAGCAAATTTACTTCTTAAATAATAGTATAGATAATTTGTATATCTTAAATTTTAAGTTTTATAATAGGAAAATATATTTTCAACATAACAACATAATCCATAATGAATCAATGATTATCTTGTTTTAGAAAAATATTAAATTATTAATATAAATTCGTTTTAATTATATTTAAATATTAAACTATTGATATAAATTCGTTTTAGATAAATATAATAGTGTTTCTGTCTTAATTTAATATTTAATTTTTATATATAAAAATATATTTCAAGATAACAACATAATTCACAAGAATTATCTTATTTACTAAAAATATGCTATATTCATATAAATTCGTTTTTATTAAATAATAAATTATATATGNAAAATATATTTCAAGATAACAACATAATTCACAAGAATTATCTTATTTACTAAAAATATGCTATATTCATATAAATTCGTTTTTATTAAATAATAAATTATATATGAAATTATTTAAATAAAGTAAATAATCAAATTTACCTAAAATAAAGGAGAAGTTGACAACTAAGCAAATTTACTTCTTAAATAATAGTATAGATATCTTGCTTATACAACATCTAGCGTCTTCACAAATTCCCTTTGCAAATACGCTAACATTAACTGCACAGAAGGGCTGGCAAGTATCTCCACGGTTGCGCTGGGAAGCATTTTTTAAGTCTTGATTTATTCCATAACCTATTTTAACAAGAGATAATTATTAAATCAATAGTAGTACATCATAAGAAATGAACGAACGTGTTCACAATTACAAAAGTAAAAGTTGAATTGTACGTACTATATAGGCTAATAGTAATACCAAGAGTAGAACGGCCTTGTGGTCGGGTAGTAGTGGACGGACTTGGGACGCTAACACGTTTCAAATTCGATCTTCCTACTACGAGAAACTAAGTCACATTGTTATGTTCACTTAATATGAATATAGCCATATTTTAGGACCTGTTTGAATGTCCCAGAAAAAGAGTTCATCTGCAGGCTTGCGACTCCTCTAGATTCAACCAGATTAAAAAAGAAAAAAGAATATGGTCGGAGCAATGAACAGAAGACACAAGGAAGAAGATCCCGAAAAGAATTGCCACTAATATTTCCATTGTGGTAGCCATTTCTAATGATGTTTTCCTAAGCATTTTAGTTTTACTGCAGATGGTTATATATATAGCTACACAAGTATATAGCTACACAAGTATATGTAAAGATATTCTTGTGGTGAATAATCTTTCCATTTAATTTAAGATTATAGTCAAAAAGAAAGAAAAATATTAGCTTCCTAATTTTGTTACAACGTTGGTGGGAATATTTGACGTTTTCTGTTTTCTTTTAAGATAATATTATTTCTCATACTTTTAATTATAATATCAATTCATAAATTGTTATTGGTTGGTGAATTTGTAAACAATCCTAAGTTAAAAAGTGACTCAAGAAAAACTCTTATAATATTATCTGTGTTTGGATTTGAATTTAAGAAACAAAAATTTTAGAAGTCTTATGAATCAAATTGTCTGACCCTCAGAGCGGCAAAAGATCAACGACCATCCTAGGCTTTAGAAGGCTCGAAGTAAAAAAAAACATATGGCCACTTCAAAACTAAAAAGAGAAAATTTTTTCAAACCTGAATAAAACTTCCTTTCTTGTTGTTTTTAAGTGGATGAGAGAAATAAAAGGTAAAACTTCTTTTGTTGAAAAAAAAAAAATTGATGAGCAAGAAAAATGGAAATGTTTGAGTAGAAAGGGAAAAAAAAAGTGATCGATGCGTCGGTCGTGGCTACGAAAGCTTATGAAGCAGAATCTGAATGGTTTGATACATTCATTGAAAGGTTAGATGTGGATACTAATACCGTTACGGAAATGATCCGATGGAAAGCCCCGTCCGTGGGTTTCCTAAAATATAATATTGGATCTTCTTGGGTCAAATCCAATCAACCTAGTGGGGCATCATGGATTTTACGTGATGGTAATGGGGTTACGATCATGCATAGTCGTCGGGCGTATTCTTATATGCGTACGCAAACCGAGGCTGATTTATGGGCTTTGTTTTGGGCGGTCGAATGTATGGGTAATTTACATTTCTCAAAAATTATTTTTGAGACATCGTCCGTCAATCTCCATAATTTTCTCACACAGCCTGAGAACCAACATCCATAATATTCTCTCTCTTCTGGCAAGGATAGACATATGGAGTCTGGATCATGCCCTCCAAGACCGCAATGAAGCAGCAGCGGCTATCGCCATAAGTGTCACGCGTGATCAGCGCCACCAATCATACATAGCCAGAAATGCCCCGGCATGGCTTTATCATCTTCTCGCTTTGGAGGCTCAAAAATAAGGGATCAGCTAGGTAAGCTTCCTTCCATGCTGTTGGGGTCTACTGATCTCCCATCTTCTTATTTTAACTTGCTCTATGTATTTCCTGTACCCATTATTGTACAATCTTTGTTCCAAGTGTTATAAAAAAAAAAAAGAAAGGGAAAAAAATACATACTCGTGCGCACTATCTTGTATGTTCTCCTAATCTCCTCCATAGTTACGAACTTGGTTTCTCTCTCACTTGAATTCTTATTATCGGTTAGAACAACATAATTTGAAGAAGATTACTTTATAATTTTTTTTTATCAAATAATCTTTCTTTTTCAAAAACCATAAGAATGATTTCTGAACAGAGCGATAGCACGAGCTTCACCCAATCTACAGAGCCAAAGTTATGTGCAAACGGATGTGGTTTCTTCGGATCAGCATCAAACATGGATCTATGTTCAAAATATTACAGAGACATATGTGCAGAGGAAGCTCAAACCGCAGTTGCAAAGGCTGCTGTTGAGAAATCTTTCAAGCCATCTCCTTCTCCTAGTACTAGCTAGTCTCTTCATCTCAGAACTTGCTCTTACCAAACCATCCGAATCAAAGAAGGAAAAGGTCGATGCTTCTGCTCCATCTTCAGCAGAAGCAGTTTTTGAACAAAACGAGCCATCAAAACCTGCACGACCGTTCTGGTGTTTGTGTTGTAATAAGAAGGTTGGTATACTTGACTTTAAGTGCAAATGTGGGAGCACTTACTGTGGCGAACATCGGTACCCTGAGAGACATGATTGCAGCTTTGATTCTAAAGAAGCTGGCCGTGAAGAGATTGCTAAATCCAACCCTGAGATTAAGGCGGATAAACTTCAAAGGTTATGAAAATTTGCTAGGACTTGGTTTTTCTTTCTTTCTACTCAAGTTGTATTGCAATCAATTAATGGGGTTTGCTGGATGATGAATTTGGTTCCATAATAAAGTGAACGGATCAAGTTTGACTCTTGTCTTTGTTCCTAAATCTCTCAATCATCTCTAATGATTTGACTTTGTTTGTTTATGTTCATGTCTTTCTTTGTTACCAAACTATCCTATGTGGATTCATGATATTCTAAACAAAACATGAAGTTTAGATGGTCACGGAAAAACAAAGTTAAAGTGTATTATAAAAAATTAAAACATTAATAATTAACTATAAATATAAAAAATTGACAATTAACTATAAATATTTAATTATTATTAAAACAGTTGAAAGTAAATATGACATGTTAATTGAGTATTATCGATATCAATCTTATTTATAAATCTCGTGATTCTTTGTCATATAAATTCTTGTTTTTTTGTTTGGTAAGAAGATGGGAGAAGGACTCCCAAGTTTATTAATAGAAAACTGAAGACTACAATCGAGCTAGTCGAGGATGTAAAACACCATCGACATCCTCATGAAACAAAGTAGCAACCTTCATGGGAACAACATCAAAACCATGAAAACCAAACTGAAGCGAAAAAGTAAGGTTAGCTAAACCATTAGCTAAGCGGATAGCTTCCCTAAACACATGAACAAACCGGACCAACCAGTCCCTCGTCAAGAAGCCATGACACAAATGCACCAGGAAAGATAGCGGATGAGTATTCTCATATAAATTCTATAGATCAATATATTCCAGTATAAAAATAAGTTAATCATATTAATATACTGGTTTCAACTTTGAATTAATATGATGTGGTATGTCAGGGATAAGATTGTAGAAGATTTGAAAGTTTAACCATTAGACTAGGGCTGGAAAACCGGAGTTTCAATCAGGTTTCGGTTCGCATTCATTCAAGTTTCGGGTTCAAGAATTTTAGTCCCATTCAGATGTTATAAAAATTTGGGTCGGATTTGGTTCGGGTTATCTCGGGTTCAGTTTGGGTTTAGTAACATGTCCAAGATTCTGTTGAACCCAAAATAGTTTCAGTTTTCGATACTAATCGGGTTACTGGTTCCAAAAATACTAATTTCTAATTTATTAACCTCAATATATTTTCAATCTTATTAATAAAATTTTGTATTTAGTTTCTTCAAACTATATTATTTTCATTCAAATAATATTTTGAAAGTCGTCTATCAACCATATAAGATTTTGCTTTGAACTATACGTGACAACACTAAACATATCATCATTAATGACAAACCAAAGTCTTTTATAAATGAAAATCATACATAACTAAAGATAAAAAATTCAAATTTAACAACTAAGAATTCTATAAATGTAAAAAAATACTATTTAAACTTTAAAAACAACAATATTGTTTAAACTTCAAAACAACTTTATTTGTAACTAAACTTTCAATGTATTGTCAAACATAAACATTAATACTAACCAAACAAAATTATTACATTAAACAAAGTATTTGAGTTAATTATTCATGTAATAACTAATTATTGTATGTATTCAATAATATCTTAATGTGTTTTGGAAACATATTAGAATTTGAGATTATATATGGCACAAGTTTTTTTTTTGTAATTTTAAAATTTTGGATCTTTTCGGATATCCATTTAAGTCCGGGTTCGGTTTGGGTAAAACCCATAACCCAAAATACCGCAAAAAAATCCATTCGGTACTTATTTCGAGTTCGGATCGATTCGGATTATTTTTTATCGGGATTGAATTTGGTTTGAAGGTTCAATTCTTTTGCCCAGTTCTAAATTAGACTATGATGATTCCGCACTATATGTGTCATCTACAAATGATTTTACTTCAACTAGATCCGATGTCCGCGATACGCGCGGAAAATGTTTGAAATTTAATATAAAATAGAACATTAAAAATTGTATTTTGAATAAATATATATTAATTCGGACATTAAACCAAAGTGAGCGTTAAACCACACCTCTTTTATAAGCTTAAGACTCGTATTGGACCTGATACCGAATTAAACCGAATCGAGCGTTAAACCAGACTTCTCACTTGTATGTGTATATCTTCTGTAAGAATTTGATTTTCTTCGTTATTTTTTTTAAACCCAAGATTATTTCTCCATATTATACATTTTTTTAATCTTTTAATTATTTGAAATTTTTACTTTTTGTTCCATAATTAATGTATTTTTAATGTATTAGTTGGTTAGATATTTAATTTAATTTTTTTTTTCTAAAATTATTTAATGTTATTATATTCGGCCTTATTCTTGTTACGAAAACTTAGTTTCATAATAAAATTATTGATGTAGTTTGAAAGAAATAATGAGACTATTTCCATTTTAGAAGTATAGATATTTTGGTATGTTTTTCGTATTTTAGATTATATAAATTCAATTTTATGTTGTACAAATATTATAAATATAATAAGATCGTTGTTGTAGTTTTGAAAGCAATAATGAGACTATTTCCATTTTAGAAGAATATATATTTTGCTACGTTTTTCGTATTTTAGATTATATAAATTGATTTTTATGCATACTGTCTCTTCATATTATTTTATACAACGTCCTTTTTTTATGTTGTACACATATTTTAAATATAATAAAATTGTTGATGTAGGTTTGAAAGCAATAATGAAACTATTTCCATTTAGAAGTATTGATATTTTGGTATGTTTTTCGTATTTTCGATTATTTTATAAAGCGTCTTTTTATGCTGTACAAATACTATAAATATTATAATAATTATTATGTTCTTAATTTTCATATCAATATCACATTTGCCTTTGAAGATTTTTTGGACATGAAGAAACATGTATCTGAACATAATCACTAAATGATCAAACATTAAATGACCAAACATAGACATAAGGTGAGAAGATTCACAATGCATCTGCTTTAAAAACACTAAAATGATCGATGGTTATCACTCAAACAATCGATTTGTTTATCTACTAAGAGAAAGATTCTTAGGGCTAAAAACACTCAAACAATGGGTTTGTAAAATCGATTTTAAAAACACTAAAATCATCAATGGCTATCACTCAAACATAAACCCAAAGTATGAAATCATTAAGGCATAAGCATAAAAAAAAGACTTGAAAAAGATGGTCTAAATGATGAAAAGTCAAAGACTGAAAATGAAAACAAACGAACCATAGTATTTTTAACAAACCGAAACCATAACTTTATACTTGTTAGCCACATCTTGGACGCTTTCTTTCAGCTATCTCAGCCATTTCTGAACTCCTTTTCACACTTTCATCTCCATATTCTTTATGTCCAATGGAAGGACCATCCTCATGTTTACCCATATGCAAAGTTTCTTCAGCAGCAGGAGCAACCACGTTTTCTCCCAAGTCCCCTTCAGACGCTTGAGCTTTAGGAGTGAGTACCTTAGTGACTGTCAAAGACTGGGTCTTGCCAGTCAAATTGTAATTAGAGACCTTGAGGATGAACTTACGGGACTATCCAGTGGTATCAATAAGAGCTTGAGGAACGGGGACCAAATGATCATCTCCAACGCTCTCATTGCCCTGACATAATTTTAAACACTTTTAGAACAATTTTACAGACTCTGTCCAGATACTTGATGATGAATCAAAATCAAAACCAAAGGCTTAGACACATATCCATAATACATAGGTCTTTACTAAAATCCTTTCAAACAATGCCTAAAGCCTATAACCAACATCCGACAAGGTTTTACTATAATCCTTTTCAAACATGCCTAAAGCCTATAAACACCCTTTCAGAATACGATTTCAAACCAATATAATGGATAGGTCTGTAATTATCTCAACGTAGCTTTCCACCAATTCTGAAGCTTGTTTTCCAATCAGCACAAGCCCAGCATCACCAAGGAGCACAAAAGACGCATGGTCATTGTTGTCATAGACCGATAGCTTCGTCAGGTACCTATCAAAGAAACACATTAATAATGAATATCTAAAATGGAAATGAAACTGAAGATATAACTCTTATTGTGCAACACCAGCAATCTCAAGTTTTCCACATTTCTTACACATAAGAGTGGTAGGCCCTTTGATGGCCTTAGTATGGAAAACACCGCATCCAATGTAATACCATGGAGACCCATGCACAACATCATCAACAGTGGCTATGCACTCAAACCAAGCCACCTGCATAATTGTCAAAGGAAACATCATAAAAACTAAGGTCTGCATAGTAAACATACAAAAACAAATGGGCTATTGTACCTTTGATCCGTCCTGCTTCATGTAAGAGAATAGCTCCCCTATAGTAACAGTCTCAGTCTTGATAACAACATCAGCATTAACCCTGCTAGCAACATCCAAGTTTGAGTTCAGCCTGTAGAAAATGTTACACAGAATTAATTATAAAATAGTTTTCATATTCTTTTTTGAGACATGAATACTTACCAAGCCAGATACTCTCTGGTTGGTTGAACATCGGTGTCAGTAAACACACGTGAAGATGATAAAGAGGAAAGAGTCAGGGCGCCTGCAGCAAAAACAATGGGTTTAATACCAAACAAAAATGAACTATTACATCTCAATAGGGGTAAAAAACTAAACCAAGAGCCATGTTAACTAAACCATGTTATCCAAGCACCCTATTTAACATCTCTAAACATAAATAAATTCTGCTAATACCAACCTCCAAAACGTTTTGGGTTGACGATGGTCACCAGAATAACACTTGGACTGCTTCCATGCGCTTTAAATTTTTCAAAGAAGGCTGTAGCAGCCTTGTCCCATAGGTATAGCTTCATCAAAGGACCACTGCAACAGATCGAAACTAATATGGTCAGAAAAAGGCTATATGTATAAATAAAAAAAAGCATTGGCTATAGCTTACTCATGTGTCTGCACATGAAGCAGAATTCGGCGGGTGGAAGCTAGCTCCTCTTCATCAAGCACAAGACTCTCATTCAGAGTTTGCTCATTCACCAGTTTTATATGACCAACATAATCTGCAAGAGAAAAACATATAACTTAATTTCTTAAAAATAAAATTGACAAATAGATTTGTAAACATACTAACTGATGTTACTAAGTACTAATCTATACACCAAACAACTGAGAATCCAGAAATCAAACTTAAACAAATTAAATTGAAACATATAACAACAACATGCCAAACATCTGAGACCCAGCAAGCAAAATTAAACAAATGAATTTCAACCTCGTAATTAAAAATTCAGAGAGCTTACCATACAGATCGCCCTTGAGGTCACAATCCGCTTCAAACTCCTTGTATCTATGGAACCGGAACCGGTCTTCAGGAAAACAAACCGAGTTGCCTCTAGGACAGAGAGGACAGAGTTGAGAAGGCAATGGTCACGCTTGGTTCAGCGTCCCGGTACTTTTCTCTGAGATCCATAAAAATTGTTCAGTCTGTAAACGGTTCTGGGAATCATGTGTGGCAGATAGGTGTCCATCCTCCCTGGTGTGATGAATCACTGGATTGCAGTACCATGTTTAAGATGTTAAAAAAATGATTTTTGTTATTATTTTTACTGAGCAAGGAAATCAAAAAATAACAAACATAGACATCGATACCAAAGACACAACAAAAGAAATAAACAGAAAGCGAGGACACATACGAAGACACATACGATGAAAGCTTTGAGCTTTGATTAAAAAAAATATAGGACACATATATAAGTAACCACAATCAAAGACCAAAGAATCTAACATTGAAAAAAAAAATAAAGCATAACTGATTAGAACATCACCAACTAACACAGTAAGTTAACTTAATCGGTAAAAGGCATGAAAAAATAACAAACACGTTTTCCTTTTTAATACTAAACAAAACAGCAAAAATTCACAATAAAACACCAAAGAATCTAAACTTGAAAACAAAAAGCAAACCCATATCTGATAAGAACATCACCCACGAACACAATAAGGCTAACTTGATTGCTACCAACCATGAAAAATAAAACAGTGTTTTCCTTTCTAATAATAAACTAAATAGCAAAGTCACACAGAAGCCCCCAGAACGAACTATCGCGCACACACTAAAAATTTTTTATTGCAAACAAAAAATAACAAACAAAGAGTTAGGAAAAAACCTCCTCGTCGATGAGTAGCATCTCTAGACCAATAAGCATTTTCGTCAAGACGTTTCTAGCCTCCCAAAAATGGATCAGACAAAACCTCAGCTCCCCTTCTTGTGGTCCGCATTTGTCATCTCTGAAGAACAAAACTTCATCGGAGGAGACAACTGAGTTCCCCTTTAGTTTCTTTGAAGTAAAGTCAGACGGAGTCAACTATCGAGGAGGAGACACCTCTTTTCCCGCTTTGATGGATTGATACGGCAGAGGGTTGGACAGCACGGTTGATCGACCCAGTGGATGAGACATCGGTTTGAATGTTTGTTTTCTTGGAGTTGATATGTCGGAAACAATATATTTCCAGTTTAAATTCATCGTCGTTAATGATTGAGAGAGAGTAGACAATTGTAAGTCGGAGAAAAAGAGAAACTATGGGAATAAGTGAATGAAATAGAGATGTAGAAAATCAAGAGGAACCCATAAGTGCCTAATTTTGAAGGATTGATTCCAGGAAAGTGGGTTGTTTGACGTTTCGTCGTCTCATCGGTAGAAAAACTGTAATAGTGAGAAGAGGTTAAGTGAACTGAGGAAGGGAGACTCAGGAACGAAGAATATGTTTTAGGGTTTGCAAAGCTATTGTGGGAACCGAAATTCACACTTGTCGATTTCCGTTAAATATGGAAACTTAGGAAAACCTTAATTTTCCAGAGGAACCGGATCTCTGCGAAAGCCAACGACAACTAACCAAATAAATGCGGAAAAATATGAAAAACGTAATAAAATGAATTTAAAGAAAAAGTAGATCTTATTTCGATTTCGCGTAAGAGCGTTGCGATCATTACAAGGGTTTACAAAGGCTTTGGCCATAAGGCCGTCAGCGAGTTATCAACATAAAAACCTTAAACCTAATCGAGTCGCAGCTCGATAACAAAAGACGGAAAAAGATAAGAAAAATAATTTGAATGATTTCGGACTGAACCTTATGAAAGGCTGCCTACGTACCCCTTTCGAGGATCAAGTCGAACGTAGTTCAGTTGATAGAGCTGGACCAGAGATCGAACTGCCTGGGCGAGTTCGTCTAGCAATTGAGCGCCAGTCATAGAAACCGAACTTGTCGAGAAAAAGCCTAAGTTTCTAAGTGCGGAAAATTCTAAGTCTAGAAAAGTTGTAAAAGTCTCTGATGAGAGCTCTGATTTTCGTCCCTTTGCTTCTGCCCTATGCCTCTTGCTTATATACTCCCTTCCTCGGCGGTTTAGTCTTTCCATTTCGCCAAGTTTCGAGTTTAATGGGAATCTTCTATTTATCTCGATCTTTCCTTTTTTCCCGCGGAAATCTTCTATTTATCCTCAAACTTGACATTTATCTTCAAGTTTGACATTTATTTTCTTTCTGCAAGTAAATCGCCAAAACGTCGTCGTATCTTCGGGTTGGACTTCGTTTAAAGTCACGAGTGGCTTTATCGCGTTTTATGACTTTCCGAGCCGTTTTGCGATAAATCCGTTTTACGACTTTAGACAAGATCGTTTCCTGATACGATGCCGTTTTTAGATAAGTTTCTCGAGTTAATCGTAAAGCTAAGCAATGTTCGATGTTTCAATTATTTGTTGCCGTTTTCTACGATTTACTCGGGGTTTTGTTAAAAACGCGTTTTGTACAATTTTTACGAAAAATCTCGAATGAATCGTATAGTTTAGGCAATATTTTGTGTTTCGTTTAACCGTTGCTGTTTTATACGATTTCCTCGAGTTCTTTTCGAGAAAAGAAAGTTTTACGGTTTTTATCGTAAAACTCGAACGATAGGACGGATCGAGACGAAACGGGAGACATTTCGACCGTGATTCGGAATACGATCGTGTCGAAGGACGTATGCCTTCAATCAAGAATGTGGGAGATCGAGGCTCGGGATGGTTGGCTCGATGTACGGTGAGCTAGTTCAGCTTGGCCAGGTCGCCATATGGCGAACTAGGCGATAAGAACATGTGGGGCAAAGTCAGCACCTCTTAGTTCGCCGTTAGGCGAACTAGTCGGGACGAGGCTAGTTCGCCCAACGGCGAACTAGGCCGGCTTGGCTTAGTTTTCCGTTAAGCAAACTAGCCGGGGTGGGGCTAGTTCGCCCAATGGCGAACTAAGCCGGCGAACTAGGCGATAAGAACGTGTGGGGCAAAGTCAGCGCCCCTTAGTTCGCCCAACGGCGATCTAGCCGGTCATGGCTTAGTTCGCCGTTGGGTGAACTAGTCGGGACGAAGCTAGTTCGCCGTTGGGCGAACTAGCCGGGACGAAGCTAGTTCGCGTTTTACGGCGGTTTCGGTTTTTCGCGGTTTTGTAAAACGATTCTTTGAGTTTTATAAAACGATTCTTTGAGTTTTATAAAACGATTCTTTGAGTTTTATAAAACGATTTTTTAAGTTAAAGATTCTCAAGTTTTATAAAACGATTCTTCGAGTTTTATAAAACGTTCTTCTGGTTTTATAAAACGATTCTCGAGTTTTACAGAATGATTCTCGAGTTTTATAAAACGATTCTTCGAGTCTTATAAAACGATTCTTCGAGTTTTATAAAATGATTCTCGAGTTTTATAAAACGATTCTTCGAGTTTTATAAATTATTCTCGAGTTTTAAAAAACAATTCTTCGAGTTTTATAAAACGATTCTTGAGTTTTATAAAACGATTCTCGAGTTTTTATAAAACGATTCTTCGAGTTAAAATGATTCTCGAGTTTTATAAAACGATTCTTCGAGTTTTATAAAACGATTCTCGAGTTTTATAAAACGATTCTTCGAGTTTTATAAAACGATTCTCGAGTTTTATAAAACGATTCTCGAGTTTTATAAAACGATTCTTCGAGTTTTATAAAACAATTTCTTTTATATTTTCTGCGGAGACATTTTGCCATTGATTCCGTTGTGACTGATTTCGACACCAACAACTATCTGCTTAATGGGCCACAAACCATTAACTTTTACGGATCAAATAAATAGAATCAGTGGCCCAGCAATTCGCTTCGCGTGATCATGTCTGACGTGGAAAAAAAATGCCTTCCATTGGCTAATTATTACATCAGACGTGGATGGCTTCACAGGGCTGTATATTCGTCTTTTAGTTATTGTTTAATATGGGTTCGTAGAACTTGACATGAAAATTCAATCTAAAACTTATTGGATCAATTTTGACCAAAAAATAAAAGAACTTATTGGATCAATATGTTATTCAGCCCACACTATCCTGCAACTTTTCGGCTATATATTGTAGTGGGTTGGAAATTTAGTCAATGTGTTTTCTTATTGATCAATAAGACCATCCACAATGGGTGGTTAAAAACTCATTTTCAACCGTTCAATATCTTGCAATGAGGATGTTGAAATTCTCCGTTAATCTACTTGACATCAACATGTGTTGAAAAGTTTCAATTATTGAAACAAAAAATTTATGCCCACCACAGCTACGTGTCGTTTCGTCATTGGTTATGTAAATTTCTTTTGATTTGTATTCTCATCTAATAATTCGAACACAATTATTATACAATAATTATTTTTTAAAAAAGTAAGAATTATATCAAAATTCAAGATATTTTTTTTCTATAAATAGAGACCACTCTCATTTTATTTGGATACAGAAAAATGTCATTTTTACTAATAGTATTTTAAATATTTTTTGTTAATTGGATCTCAATAATAATTTTAAAAGTAAGCTAAGTATAATAGTTGAAATAAAAATTATTAAAAGTTATGTTATTTTAGTTTTTAAGTTAACTACAATCAAATTATTAATATGTAATTGTTATATTTAAAAAAAAACAAAAATATGAATTAAAAATTATGGGATATAGTGTTGAAGTTATTAAAACAAAACCATTGTAGATGTTTAAAGTAAAGTGAGTGTTAAATAAATATTGAAACTTTTCAACACATGAGAATGCTGAAAATGGAAAAGGTGTTGAAACCATTGTACCGGTCACAAAGCCGGCTGAAGTAGTAGGGCGAACAGTGCACCCGTCCAAGGGCCCACAGGTCAAAGGGCCCATAATATTTTTTTTTTCCAAAAAATAGTTAATCTAATATTTTAAAATGAAGAGGATTTAAAAATATTGTTCAATAGCAACTGATTTCACAGAAACCAAATCTCATTATGCTAACTTATAGTATAAATTTTCACCTAAATTAATAATTTAGTAAGAAATACAATTAAGTTAGCATTAACTGTAGTTAGCCGTTAAGTAAGTTTCTTGGAGTAAATTTATTGACTTATTCTTGGGTTCACCCCCTATGGTAAACCTCTAGGTTCACCAACCAATATAATGGTGTTATTTTATATTTGATATTTTTTAAAAAAGAAAACAAAATATCGTCAAGTTATATTATGTTTTTAAAATAAAATTAGAAAAAAATAAATAAGAATAATAATATTTACAAAAAACGAAAAAAATTCTTTAAAAATATATTTTAACATTATATTATGTTTTAAAATAAAAGATAAAAATAAATAAAAAGTAATAATTGCAAAAAAACAACTTAAAACAAAAAATGTTTTAATATATCTTTAAAATAAAAACCTGTGTTTAAAATAAAAAGATAAAAATAAATAAAAAACAATATAATTGGTTAGTATTAATTTACCCAAGGGTTAAGATTTTTCCAAAGGGTTTATGATTTATCCAAGGGTTTAGGATCTAGGATTAGGGTTGAGGGTTTAGTATTAGGGTTTAGGATTAGGGTTTAGGGTTTAGTGTTTTAGTATTAAATATTTTTTAAAGTTTTTTTCCTTTTTTTACATATTTTTTATTTATTTTTTGTATTTTTATTTTAAAAACATAATATAAATTAACAAGATTTTATTTCCTTTAAAAAAAGATATCAAATATGAAATAACACCATCCTATTGGTTGGTGAACCTAGAGGTTCACCCTATGATGGTTGTTCAAAAAAAAAAAAAAAAAAAAATAGTTGATTTTTCAGAGATTCTCGCATTGTGCAACTTCAACTGAAAATTGGATTAAACGAATTATTTTCTTAAGTTTCATTATATATGAATTTACGTTTACTGTTTTTTTTTCTACATTCAATCTTCGTGAAAGATCACATATTCTGTCATTATTTGGCTATTTTATGGTTATGTTTACGTTCTGAATTAAAAACTACTCTTCAGTGTTTGTTTTTTGATTAAAAGATGTTTTTGATTTGTAACAACAACTAGATCATAACCCCCCGACTGGACGGGTCTTTATTTTATGGTATATATAACATTTCAAAATTACAATTTAATGGTTCCAATTTTACTAAGTATTAGTATACTATTTAAATATTGTATTTTGTCACTGTATTGTGTAACAGGGGCGTCGTAAAATGTTGTGACCCGTAAACATTTTAGCAATAGTTTATAAAGTTTTTTTGGCTAAGTAAACTATTACTAAAATGAATACATATATGTATAAATAATTTTCAGAAATAAAGTAATATCATGATAGAAAACCCAAAAGCAATAATAATAGTATCTTGGGCCGCAGTAATCTTTAGTTTAATAATCAAGCCCATTAGATTTGTAGGCTATCCTTGTTTCCAATCATCATAATTTTAAATATTTCTATTCATGTTTCCAAACACTAACTTTTTGTACTTCAGCTTTAATAGTATAGATATAATGAATTGTATTCTTATAATGAATTGTACTTCAACTTTTTTTCGTCCCAGGGCCTATAAGATGTTTGAGCCGGTCATGCATGGTCTAAGAAAATCAATACCCAATAAAATAGAATTTAATACTCAATAAATTAATAATTTCTATAAATTAATAAATTCCATCGATCTCAATTTAAGTCGATTCAAAATTAGACACAAATCGATAAAATAATAAGATAATATTTTTTAGAAAATTCTATGAAATATGTTTTTTTATATAAACATGACTATGTTTTGGGATTTACACTTGTTATTATTAGAGTAATACCATATGTTTCCCTATTTTTCATCTGTTTTTGGTAAATATCTACCATATTGTCCTATATAATAATACACACTTTGCTTCCCCTGTTATATAGTTATTATTCTAATACTTTAGTTATTTTTAAAAAATGTGACTATAATTTTTTTTTCTGAAATATATGTGAATGTTAATATAAATTTTAATTTTAGGTGCAATACCAAACATTTATAGCAATTATTATATAATTTGGATGTGGTAATTGATTGTTTACAAAATTTAATAATATAAGGTTTTTCTAACACTTTTAATTGTAGGTCAAGGTTTATTTTTCTTTTTCCAGTACGTGGTATTGTATCATCTATATTTATCTCTTTTGCAACAATTACATAAACAACATCTGTTTATATGAATTTATATATAAGCATACAATTTATATGTTTATAACTTTTGGGTATGTCACATACTATTACCATCATAAGATAAATTATTGTCTGAAATTTTCATAAGTTGATCATAACCACGGAATCTAAATTTTTCACAATTTTTTTATACATTTTTCTCTCGTACCGGCGTTATTGATGAATTTGCATTCAACCATATATTGAAAGAATGGTCTGAATTTTTTTTACCCCACCTAGCTTTCCTACTTCAAAATCATTGAAGATATATATTTTGCCTTTTAAAAGTTCCATGAAAAATTGATAAATGTGACGAATATAGATTATTCTCATAATGGATGAATCATATATTTCATTAGAATGCCAAAATTCTTTAAAGGTTTTATGTTTTATATTGAACTAAAACAGCTCTTTCGCCTATGGTAGTAGAAAATCACCAACTATTAAGTTATCTATTTTATTAGCAGAATTCATGTTGCATTTTTCTTTTATCATATCCTACCATATAAATTTTCATTTCCGCATTATTTACCATTTCATATTTATCTCTATTTTTTGTAAATATTTTTTCTAGTACATTATTTTCATCAAGCATTTTTATTAGTGATAATAGTATTTTTGTATCTACTGATTCTTTTCCTTCTTGGTTCATGATTGAAAGTGTGTTTTTTTTTTATTTCACTGGTTGTGTCATATATATACAACTATAAAATTTGGTCTTCTCCCCATCCACAGATAAAGTGATCCAGTACTATGATAATTTGGCCTTCTCCCCATCAAGCACCTTTTCGGTCCTGACATGTTCGCCATCTTTCGGTCCCGACACGTTCGTAATCTTTCGGTCCCGACACGTTCGCACCCTTTCGGTACTAACACGTTCACACCCTTTCGGTACAAACAAATTTGCACCCTTTCTGTCCCGACAGGTTCGCACTCTTTTGGTCCCGACATGTTTGCACCTTTTTGGTCCCAAAATGTTCGCACCATTTTGGTCCCGACTCATTTGCATCTTTTCGCTCTCGATACATTCGCACCCTTTCGGTCCCGACACGTTCGCACCCTTTTGGTCCCGAACCGTTTACACCCTTTTGGTCCCGAACCGTTCGCACCCTTTTGGTCCTGATACATTTGCACCCTTTTGGTCCCGAAATATTCGCATCCTTTCGGTCCCGACTCATTTGCATCCTTTCGCTCTCGACATGTTCGCACCCTTTCGGTCCTGACACGTTTGCACCCTTTCGTTCCCGACACGTTCGCAAGCTTTTGGTCCCGACACGTTCACACTCTTTTGGTTCCGACACGTTCGCACCTCTTGGGTCACGACATGTTTGCAGCTCTTAGTTAAGACATTTTCGCACCCTTTCGGTCCTGAACCGCTCGCACCCCTTCGGTCCTGAACTATTCACATCCTTTCGGTCCTGACACGTTTCCACCCTTTCAGTCCCGACACGTTTGTAATATTTTGGTTCCGACACGTTTGCATTCTTTCATTCCCGACATGTTCACATCCTATTAACTTATTCTTGGAGGCAGCACACTAAAATTTTAAAGATCATTTAGATCTTTATATTAAATCAAACATTATATTCAAGAGTACTAAGAATCCTACATATATTAGAAAATAAAGCACGCAAATTTTAAAGACTATTAGGAATCATACCTATATTAGAAAATAAAGCACGCAAGTTTTCTTAAGAAATGGCATCTCTAAAAGGTTCTATTTATAGTAATCTGAAAAGGTACATTGATAGATTTATTAAGAGGTGTGCTTTGTTTTAAAATATTTTTAAGAGTTGCGAAGAAAAATATGACTCTTCAAATTAAAGAGATGTGTTGTTTGAAGAAAATTACTGCTCATGATAAATTTAATTTAAGTATAAAAAAAAATTATTAGGACCTATAGAATAAAAATAAAACAATTATAACCAGCAGATTGTATGTGGGAGTCGATTTCACCCTACTGTCAAATAAATCGTAAATAAGGAAACTTCGGGAAAACCCTAAGTTTCCAGAGGAACCGGCTATCTGCGAGAACCGCACAACAAAGATTAAGATGACTAAAACACTTAGAATAAAAACGAAAATAAGAGAGGTTTGAAAGCAAGAAGGTTCTTATTCCGAATCTGCGTTGAACT
>CAKOAT010287155.1:0-26289 GCA_932364175.1 Eruca vesicaria subsp. sativa | reverse complement strand
TGAAGAAAATCATAAAACTATATATATTGACTCTTCGAACAAATACCAAAATATTTATTACATAATACTATATTCTCTTTTGCAATAGGAATTAGTATTTATTATTTGAAAATATAATAATGGAAGAAGAAAAATATTTGAATATATAATTATAGAAATTCTCTTCAGAAAAGTTCAGCGGATCCAACAAATCTTGTCATACAGCTCTTTAGTTTGTCGACAGTGTGAATTGTTGCTGCAACACCAAACATTGTCTGGTGTTTTAGAGCATGTTGGTTTGGGCCCTCTTTCGGGGCTGGCACCTGTATAAAATTTAAACAATTAAAATAAAATTGAGGATAGTTTTATTATTTTAATGGAAATGATAATCAAGGATTGGAAGTAATTCAAGCAATATTTGACATACATTCATGACAACTAGCAAGAAAAATCAGAACAACACAAAATATAGCAAATTTAGATGTTGACATTGTAACTCTTCACTGTAAATAATTGCTTTGTTTATTTATTATATAAAACCTTAAATGTGAATATATATATATATAAGTCATTAAAAACTATTTTTAGGATTATCCGGAAAACAGTTTTAATTTGCTTGGTTAGTTTTACTTTTTATCCTAAAATATTTATGTTAAATTTTATTCCAACCATTTATATTAATTATTGATAATATTTCAGCACCTAAAATTATCATTTAACAACAACCATATAAAAGTATCGTTGAATGTTTAAATATGTGGATAAAATCATCTAGCGATAGACTAGCTACCGAATTTNTTGATTCTTAATGGATTAATCTATAAATAAAACGAACTCAGGGTTACATTTATCGAAGTGAAATAATATTATAGGTATTAATTTATATAGAAGTTCTTGTTTTCCGAACAGATATGTTTATCGATTAATAAATAAATAAAAAATATTCATTATTATTTCACAAATATAGATTTATTTAAGAAATATATATATAGGAAAATATAGACTTACTTGAGAATTATATATATATATATATATTAGTCATAATATTGTATGGAATATTACCTACGATTATACAATTTTATATCTAACTAGAAATAACTCAGAGACTGCCAATATATTCATTATTATTTGACAAATATAGATTTACTTAAGAAATATATATATATATATATATATATGTAGTAGTAAAAATATTGTATGGAATATTACTAGATAAAAAAGAATATTAAATGCGATTATACAATTTTATATCTAACTAGAACTAATGTCTAGACTGCCATTATATTATTTATTGGTTACCAAATGACACATTTTACGTAACAACAGTTTATAAAAGTAAAAGTCTAAACTACCATTTGCCAAGATACAACACGACAACAGTGTCAGTATGTCATGAGCATTATTGGACAACTGATCTTTAAATTTAATAAGCCAAAAATTTATCATCAATAACCTTGTTAATATCAATAAGATCTTGTTTCAAATAAGATGCATAAACACCAAATCAAGTCTTTTCAGCTATTGTACCATAAAAATTCTCCAATTGATAATGGTGTAAATATGATATATTATTAGTTACCAAAAATCTTTGGTTTATATTCATATATTTAAAAAACAGTTTGATGTAAAATAAGAAAAATCATTTCTTTCATGGTTTATATATTAAATAATCATATCTTTGTTAGATTATTTGGTATCTATAAAAATATATTTTCAATAGGTAAATGTTTTTATATGTAAAATGATAAAAGAATATCACAATGTTTTGAATTTTTAAGAATAATTAGAGTTTGTCTTCATTGTGAAAACATACAATGTTTTATTTTTATTTATAAATTTTTATATATTAATTATTATTATAAATATTTTATGAGTGAAAAGACCCACACCATAAATATTGTTTATAGAATATATTATTTTAAATTAGTTTTGTCACATGTTTGAATAAGCCCAATCCACGACTAGTGATAATTATTAATATTTGTGTGAATTATTTTATATAATTTACACTATGTTCTGAATATATATTTTATTTTATTTTCTAGACCAAGTGTCTACAACCTTCTAATTCAGTTAAATAGTATAAAATGGTTTTATTCTCATTGAAGAAAATCATAAAACAATTATATATATATATATATATATATATATATATATTAACTCTTCGAAGAAATACCAAAACATTTAATAAATAATACTAGATTGTCCTTTAGAATAGGAATTAGTATTTATTATTAAAATTAGAATAATGGAAGAAGAAAAATATTTTGGAATATATAATTATAGAAATCCTCTTCAGGAAAATTCAGCGGATACAACAAATCTTCTCACATAGCGCTTTGGTTTGCCGACAGTGTGAATAGTTGATGCAACACCAAACAGTCTAGTGTTTTAGAGCATATTTGTTGGGGCCCTCTTTCGGAACTGACACCCATATAAAACTTAACAATTAAAAATAATTGAGGATAGTGTTATTATTTTAATGGAAACGATAACTAGGGATTGGAAGAAATGTAAGAAATATTTAATTTATATTCATGACAACTAGCAAGAAAAATCATAACAATACAAAATATAGCAAATTTAATTGTTGACATTGTAAAACTTCACTGTAAATAAACGCTTTGTTTGTTTATTATAGAAAACCTTGAATGTAAACATATAGATATAGATAAGTCGTTAAAAGCTATTTTTAAGATTATTCGAAAAAAAACAGTTTTAAATTGATTGGTAAGTTTTACTTTTTATCTTAAAATATTTATGTTAAATTTTGTTCCAAACATTTATTTTTATTTTTGATATGATATGTCAGCACCTAAAAATATCATTTAAAGACAACCATATATACGTATCGTTAAATGTTTAAATATGGGGATAAAATCAACTAGCGATAGATTAGCTACCAAATTTATCATTTACTAATTTCTCCTAAATAACCTAAAATATGAACTATATATGAACATGTATATATGTCACTAAAAATATTGTAGTATGATGATCCGATAAAACCTGTTAGGATATATCACCACCTAAAAGTACAAGATTGCTATATATACATAATTTTGAAAAACTAAATATGTGTCCAAAATTAATCAGTAAGAAGTTAGCTACTAATTTTTTTATTTACTTGTTTCTTATAGATGGGAAAATATATTCTTCGATTCTTAATGGATTAATCTATAAATATAATGAAACTCGGGATACATTTATTGAAGTGAAATATTATTATAGGTACTATTTTATATAACAATTCTTGTTTTTCCCAACATATGTGTTTATACATTAATAAATAAATAAAAATCTATTCATTATTATTTGAAAAATATAAATTTACTTAAGAAATATATATATATATATATATATATATATATATATATATAATATAGGAAAACATAGATTTTCTTGAGAAATATATTAGTCAATATATTGTATAGAATATTATTAGATAAAATAGAATATTACATATGATTATACAATTATATATCTAATTAGAGCTAACGCCGAGACTGCCATTATATTATTTATTGGTTACCAAATGATACATCTTACGTGACAACACTTAACAAAAGTAGTAGTCTAGGCTACCATTTGCCAAGATACAACACGACACCATTTGCCAAAATATAACATGACATCAGTGTCAGTATAACGCGTTGGTCTCCCAACAGTGTGAAGTGTGGCTGCAACACTAAATATTCTTTGGTGTTTTACAGAATGTTGGTTTGGGTCTTCTTTCGAGGTTGGTACCGGTATAAAATTCAAAAGTTAAAACAATTAAAAAGATAACAGAGGATATTATTATTATTTTAATGATAATTATAATAGGGAATTGGATGAAATGTAAGTAATGTTGGGGTCAAAATCGATAATCTTGAAATTAACGCTCAAAATTGCTACGCTACTAACCAGCAAAAAATTATTCTTTACAAACACGTTCGAGACAACTTCAAAAAAGGTTTCAACAGAAACGCACCTAAGGAATAAGCTTCGGAGCTGTGAAAGCGTACAAAATCATAGACTGATATAACACCGTCTAGCCATCACGGACTGACAAGGCCAACCCGATCATCTTCTCACCATCAGGGGAGACTGGTACGCGTTTCCTAGCCGTCTTGCCTTGATGGCGAGATCGACCTGTCCCGACTTTCTCGTCTCGCCCTCATAGCTAAACCACCCGTCTCGCTGTCTCATCTCGCCCTCACGGTGATACTATCCGTACCGCTGTCTCATCTCGCCCTCAGGGCGCTACCACCGTCGCGATGTCTCATCTAGCCCTCATGGCGAGACCATCCCATCCTCGCCATGCCTCTCCCTCATGGTGAGACCGGTCGTTTTGTCTCCCATCACCGTCGTCTCGCCCTCATGGCGAGACCGACACCATCGTCCCATCTCGCCCTCATGGCGAAGCCGCTCGTCGTCGTCCCGTCTCGCGCTCATGGTGAGACCAACCTGCCATCATGTTGTCTCATCCTTCGCTTTGTTTTTTTTATTCAAACTCGAAAAGAATTCCTTGTTTCATGCCATGTGATTGCTCGCTTCATTATCTAAATACCAAACACTTGCATTGCCTACGTCGATATCAAGATTCTTTGGAATCACTTTGTCTTCATTCAAGAATACCATCTCATGTAATAGAGAGCGTAGGCGTCTTGTTTAGGTTGGTTTCTTGATTGTTTATTGTTTTCTCGAGATAGATAGTTTCATAGTGACCTGGCTTGTCACATCTCCAATATATCACTTTTAGACGATCTTTCTTCGAGTTTTTGTCTTCGGTGTGTGACACAGTTTTGGTTGTTTAACAAACCTCGACCTCTGTCTCTTATATTTTGTCTTCTACCTCTACCACAGAAACCTGCATAGCTTCTATGACTATGTTGGTCGTTATTTGAAAACATAAGCTTTCCTTGGTCTTCTTTCTGAGTTTCTTTCCCTACATGCTCCTCATACACATTTAACCTTCCAACTATGTCCTCAAAACTTGTAGAATTTAAGTCTAGGACTTGCTTAAGAGATGGTACGATCCGGATGTAATTGTGTCTTGGGAGCCCCTTCAAAAAAATTTTCACCATCTTGAACTTTTCTATGTATTCTCCCAATGAGACTGCTTTGGATGAAAAGCCTGATATTTTTCCTGCGAATTCATTGATTTTATCATCCATCTTCAACAATCAAACTCTGTCATCAATGTCTGAATTCCAGCCTCCCTTACACGATTGGCTTTCGTGAATTAATGGTGTTCTAAATCTCTTTTGATGCGGTTTATTCTCCAACTTGGAGAATCAAAGTTTTGAAAACGGATTAAAACAAAAGAGCAGTCGCAATATCGTTCTTCTTTTGATCATCCAAACCGGGTACGATTGTGTCCCACACTTCATGAACATGCAGCAAAACCTCCATCATCATCGACCAAACCGTATAGTTTCTCGATGAAAACATTGGACATTGGATGGATGGGGATCGAAATTCCTTCGTATGAGGCGCAACTCTAGTTACGTCAGCCATCTTGCTTGTGTGATCACTTCTCTAACGCCAAGATCGATGCTTCAACTTAAGTCCTAATTCCAATTCAAATATCCAGAAATATAAAGAATTATAAGAACAATTTCTTTATTCCTTGACTAAAGCTATCAATATTTCTTTTAGATCTTATTGAAGACATTTCCATTGAAATCTATTTATAGTGAAAGGCAATTTTTTTTAATATGTTTAATATGAAAACACAAAACTAATCTAAATAGTAAATTTACTCTTCTATTCTAGATACTTTTTGTGTATTTAACTTATTAAACAATTATTGATAAGTTAACTTCCTCCACAAATCTTGAAATTATAACACCTTATAAGGCATGATACATATATATATATATATATATATATATATATATATAAAAACATATATAGAGTTGTTTGTAGTAATGAATCACATTTTTACAATCATAGACCAGTCTTACCAAATCGTCTCCTTGTGTACAACATTTGCAATAGCTTTGTACTAGGATAAGACCCGTGCCTTGCGCGGGATGAAGCTATTTATTATGTTTGGAAAAATGAAACAATAGTTTTGTTTCTTTCGGATTAGAGGTGTTAAATCCAGATATCGGGTTTCGATTCGGCTCGATTTTTTGGTATTTCGATTATTAACATATAACTACTATTCTAAATCTATATGTACTTCAGTTTGATTTGGTTTATATACCATCGATTTTCAGTTTATTCAATTTTATACCAAAAACATGATTATTTAGTTTGAGATCATATTATATATTATACAAATATATAATATGATCATATTTAGAGTCATATTGTCACATAGTCATTTATTAAAAAAATATTATATATTTAAATAAAAGAATAAAAAACAAAAAGGCTTCTATCATCTAATAAAATGATCAAATCTAGAATTAATATCAAAACACTAAATTTTGAAAATAAAAATAAAAAACAAAACAGAAGCATGAAAGAAAAGTTTTTATATTCTTCCATATTTAGTGTTCATCAAACCAATATGTCTTCGATTGAACACAACTCTGTTTGTTTAAAGATAAAAAAAAGTTGTAAAGAATTTNATATCAAAACACTAAATTTTGAAAATAAAAATAAAAAACAAAACAGAAGCATGAAAGAAAAGTTTTTATATTCTTCCATATTTAGTGTTCATCAAACCAATATGTCTTCGATTGAACACAACTCTGTTTGTTTAAAGATAAAAAAAAGTTGTAAAGAATTTCAACTAATTGTTGTCCATCAAATTTATAATCTTTACTTAAATTTCGTTACTGTTAAAAAAACAAAAGATCAAAATAAGAAGTCTAAGCTGTAATACATTGTTAGCTATTTACAAATTATAATTATAATTCAACTCATGTAACAAATAGATATTCATGCATCGTTATAAATATATACATATTTACATGTTTCAGTTTAATCGGTTATAAATCAAATCATATCCAAATCCTATGGTTTTTATAAAATCATATCCATTTGGTTTGTATGGTATATACCAAAAATAACCATATTATCGATTGTTAATATCTTTTAAAATTATAAAATTAAAAAAGGACTAAGATATTTTAATCATTGATAACAAAAATTTTCAACGTAAAAAATTTAATAATTTTATAATTTATAAATGTACTTGAAAATTTATTGAGGATTTTGAAATTAAAATATTCATGTAATCTTATATGGTATATAGTTTAATCTGTATATATATTTGTTTTATTATTGAATGATACTTTTTACTTATATGGTTTTAAAATCATGTATATCTTTTTATAATAAAAATGTTAAACTATTGATCATTAATTTTTAACATAATAATTTTAATAGTTTAGTTATTTATTCTCGTTTTTTTAAATTCAAAATATAACCNATGTAATCTTATATGGTATATAGTTTAATCTGTATATATATTTGTTTTATTATTGAATGATACTTTTTACTTATATGGTTTTAAAATCATGTATATCTTTTTATAATAAAAATGTTAAACTATTGATCATTAATTTTTAACATAATAATTTTAATAGTTTAGTTATTTATTCTCGTTTTTTTAAATTCAAAATATAACCTATACGAAAAAATCTAAAGTTTAATTTTATAGCTAATTTGATTGTTTAATTTATTGTAATAATATAAAATTAAAGAAAAATGATAGAGGATATATAAACCGTTATCAAATATTTATTATTAGAATCATTAAGTGTCCTATATATATATTAGTCATTTATGGTAATTCCGTAGGTTTTATTTATGGAAATAAAATAAAATATTAATTATATCTAGGGGAACAATCATAAATGCTTCTATCATAAATATCATATCATATCATCATATTATATAATTTGACCAACGAATGTATCTAACGACATATAAAAATCGAATGTGGACCTACTTATTTTTCAATTGAATGTAATTGCGTATCTAATTGAGTGACACCTAAGCATGAGGTCTTTTTTAATTATTACAAAATTGAGATTACATTTTTTTAAATGTTTCTCCTTTAATATATAAGGGATTAGATTTGATGACTGCTTAACTTCATTTTTAGATTTCATTATGGTTTTAGACTTTGGCCCACAAAAGAGAACCATGTGAGTCACCTACTGATTTAAGCACGTGGTCCATGTTTTGCATAAACGCATCGTTTTACCTGCCACTTCCCAATTCTCTCTGAGCCTTCCTTCCTTGTTTATTTATAAAAGCTCCTCTCTCTTGGAACCAACACCAGAGAAAGGGTCTCTTCGCTTTCGAACCAACTACATTGTTCAAGTCTTCTTCTCGTCTTCTCCAACCCAAGTCCGGCTCCACCACTCGCCTAAACCCTTCCTCTCTTATCAAGCCATGTCCGAATCCGACCAGTAAGTCTCGCTGTTTCTTATGCGTTATTCGAATAAAAGGTTTAATCTTTGTCCTCTGTGATTAGGATTTTCGGTTTTAGTGAAGAGTCAGAGATATGTGGTTACGAAAGCTTCGATTGAAATGACGCAAACACCTTCTTCCGTTGTAGTCATTTCATCTAGTAAGCAGCAGAAGGGTCCCATCATCGTGATTGATAATTACGACAGCTTCACCTACAATCTCTGCCAGGTTCCCTCTTTATCGGCTCAACTAAGTCTCTCGATAGATTATGGTCTTAGCTTTATAGGAATGTGTTCAAGTATATATATATATATATATATGATAATTCCTCCTCGTGTTATGTGATCACTGAGAGTCGTTATGTTGCACGTTGAAGCTTATTGTCGAAAGCCCTTATTTCTCTGGAGAATATTGTTCTTCATTTGTATGTAAGGAGTGGTTCTTGATCAGTGTTCTTCATTTGTATGTGGAAAGCACATTGTAAGGAGTGGTTGGTTCTTGATCCAACAAAAGCTGTCTTTGAACTTTAGATTAGTTTTATTTGAGGTTGTAATAACTCATCTGTCTTGTGTCTCACATAAAGTATAGATCCCTAATGTCTCACTTCTAGCTCTCGTCCACACATAATGGTGTGTCAATGCATCATCCAATTTGTCTTCACCAATTCTCATGATATGGTCCTATCCTTTTATTAAATAGTATATGGGAGAGCTAGGATGCCATTTTGAAGTTTACCGCAATGATGAACTTACAGTAGAGGAGCTCAAAAGGTTAGAAGAAGAAACCAATTTGCAGTCTTCTTAAAACAACGTAATCTGGCTTAATCAAGATTATCTCCTTTTGTTGTGCAGCAAAAATCCAAGAGGAGTTATGATTTCTCCCGGGCCTGGTAAATAATTTAGCCTCAGACAGGGTTGCGTATCTTTTTATGATTCTTGTTGGGAAGGAATTAAAAGACAAAAAAAGACCTTTCTGAATATTGATAGGTACCCCACAAGGCTCTGGGATTTCCTTACAAACTGTTTTGGAACTCGGACCACATGTTCCTCTGTTTGGAGTATGTATGGGTTTGCAGTGTATTGGAGAAGCATTTGGAGGTTAGTTTGCTTTTAGAAAGACATCTTAGTTTCATATATCAGTGTTCTAACATGGTTGTGTACTTTATGTAATGGACTTTGGTCTGAAGGGAAGATATTGCGGTCACCGTTTGGTGTTATGCATGGGAAAAGCTCCATGGTTCACTATGATGAGAAAGGAGAAGAAGGCTTGTTCTCCGGTTTATCCAAGTATGAATCGTGTTTTTTTTTAATATATGCTTTCTGTGAAAACTATAATCATAAACAAATCTTGTTGGTGTTTTCTGTTCAGCCCTTTTCTTGTAGGTAGATATCACAGCCTAGTGATTGAGAAAGATACGTTTCCCAGTGATGAACTAGAGGTTACTGCATGGACAGAAGATGGTTTGGTTATGGCGGCAAGACACAGGAAGCACAAGCACATACAGGTAAAGAAAACTTACTCAAGGGCTTCATGTTTCTTCTTGCCTCTTCCATTAATTAAACAGAACTCTTGAAGTCTTGCAAAATTTTGTTCATAGGGAGTACAGTTTCATCCGGAGAGTATTATAACCACTGAAGGCATGACAATTGTTCGCAATTTCATCAAACTTGTAGAGAAAAAAGAGGCTGGGAAGTTGGCTTTGGGCTTTCCTCAGTCAGAAGACATTATTAAGTTGTGCACCTGTAATAAAGTTTGCCAATGCAAAATGTTCCCCCACCATAATGATATTTTATAAAATATACTATTTTATAAATTTGTGTCACATTTTTGAATAAGCTCAATCCACGACTAATGATAAGTCTTGATATTTGTGTGAATTTTTTGATATAGTTTACACTGTGTTCTGTATATATATTTTATTTTATTTTATAGACCAAGTGTCTACAACATTATAATTCAGTTAAATAGTATAAAATATTTTTATTCTCATTTCACATAAAATTTATAAACTTCTTAACTAAGATTGAAGAAAATCATAAAACAACTATATATATATTAACTCTTCGAAAATATACCAAAACATTTAGTACATAATACAAGACTAGATTTTGACTCGCGCTTGAAAGCGCGGAAACTTTTTATGATTAAAAATTTATGTAATTTAGTTTTGTCTTAATTTAAAGAATGTTTTGGGATAAAATCAATTCACCAAAATTTGTGGTTATGATTGTTATTTATTAGTTTTTAGTTTCAGTTTTTATTTTAGATTTTGTTTTAGATTTTGGTTTTTGGTTTTTAGTTTTTAAGTTTCTATTTTTGATTTTCAGCTTTTGGTTTTGGTTTTTAATTTTTAGACCTGCTGAGTTAGTTTGAACGGATATTACTAACAAACAAATCCCAAATAATCGAACATCTAATTTAAAACTGAAAAGATGACAAAAAAATTTTTTAAAGAAATTTGTAATATTTTATTTTGTAAATAAATAAAAGCAAAAAAAATATAATCTGTTTTTCAGTTTTTGGTTTTGGATTTTAGTTTTTAGATTTGGTTTTTGGTTTTGCTTTACATTTTTTTATAATCAGTAAATTATTTAAGAGAAATAAAACAATAAATTATTTAAAAGTTACCATTGAAATTTATCAAAACAAAGTGATTGTTATTTAAAATAAAAAAATACATTAACATGTTTTAAAGTACATGTTTAAATAAATAATTAATAATAGATAATCTTGTTTTGTTTAAAAATATTAAATACCTTTTGTGCTTAAAAATAATAACAGATTTTTTGATCCATTAAGGTGAAAAGTTTATTCAATATTTTTGGAGTTTTTCCTTAATATTAAGCCCAAAAACCAAACCATATAATTTGTTCTAAATAAGCCCAAGACTATATCCCATAAATAACCATCGGTTTAATTTAAGTAATGCGGTTCAATTAACTATATGACTTGTATTATTTGTAACACTCTAGAAATAATCCAAATTTAAATGACAACTTGTATCGGTAGATAAAAAAAATGACTCTATTTTAATAGAATAGATTCTCCTTTGGAATCAGAATTAGTATTTATTATTCAAAATTAGAATAATAAGTGAAGAAAAATATTTTGGAATATATAATTAGAGAAATTCTCTTTAGATAGATTCAGCGGATCCAACAAATCTTCTCACATAGCGCTTTGGTTGGCCGACAGAGTGAATTGTTGCTGCAACACCAAACATTGTCTGGTGTTTAGAGCATGTTGGTTTGGGCCATCTTTCGGGGTTGGCACTTGTATAAAATTTAAAAAAATTAAAAATAATTGGGGACAGTGTTATTATTTTAATGGAAACGATAACCAGAGATTGGAAGAAATGTATGCAATATATGAAATATATGAAATACATTCATGACAACTAGCAATAAAAATCAGAACAATACAAAATATAGCAAATTAGATATTGACATTGTAACTCTTCACTATAAATAATTGTTTTGTTTGTTTATTATAGAAAAAATTTAAATGTGAACATATAAATATATATAAGTCGTTAAAAACTATTTTTAGGATTATCCGGAAAATAGTTTTTTAATGACTTATATATTATATGTTCACATTTAAAGTTTTCTATAATAAACAAACAAAGCAATTATTTCTGGAAAAAATAGTTTTAATTTGATTGGTTAGTTTTACTTTTTATCCTAAAATATTTATGTTAAATTTTATTCCAAACATTTATTTTAGCTATTGTATGATATGTCAGCACCTAAACATATCATTTAACGACAACCATATATATATATATACGTATCGTTGAATGTTTAAATATGTGGATAAAATTAACAAGCGATAGATTAGCACCAAATGTAGCATTTACTAATTTCTCCTAACTAACCTGAAATATGAATTATATATAAAGAAGTATATATGTCACCAAAAATATTGTAGCATAAAGATCCAAACCTGTTAGGATATATCACCACCTAAAAGAACCGGTTAATGACATTCATATATATATATATATATATATATATATATATATATATAATATCGAAAAATTAAATATGTGTCCAAAAAGAATTAGTAAGAAATTAGCTACTAATTTTTTTATTTACTAATTTCTTATAGATAGGAAAATATATTCTTTGATATATTGAAGTGAAATAATATTACATGTATTAATTTATATATAGCAGTTATTGTTTTCTGAACAGATATGTTTATAGATTAATAAATAAAAATATATTCATTAGTATTTGACAAATAAATATTTACTTTAGAAATATATATATATATATCTTAGTAAAATATTGTATGGAATATTACTAGATAAAATAGAATATTACACACGATTATACGATTTATATCTAACTAGAACTAACGCCGAGACTGCCACTATATTATTTATTGGTTACTAAATGACACATTTTATATAACAACACTTAATAAAAATAGAAGTCTAAACTACCATTTGCCAAGATACAACACGACAACAGTGTCAATAATATCATGAGCTTTATTGGACAACTTATCTTTAAATTTAATAAGCCAAACATTTCTTATCAATAGCTTTATTAATATCAATAATATCTTCTTTCAAATAAGATCCATAAACACCAAAATCATGTCTTTTCAGCTATCACAGAATTTGTATTTACACTACATTTAAACCAAAAGAACAAATTACTTGCAACACTAAGTCAACTTGTGGCTTACTTGATCTTGCGACATCACGTCTGGAATTACGGACAACATCGATGATATGTTTCATTAATTGTTTTACTTATTAAAATTTTATATATTAATTATTAATATAAACATTTTATGAGATCATATTTGAAAAGACCCCCACCACAATGATATTTTATAGAATTGTTATCATAAAAATTTTGTCACATTTTTGAATAAGCCCAATCAACGATTAAGATAATTATTTATATTTTTGTAAATTACTTTATATAATTTACACTATGTTCTGAATATATATTTTATTTTACTTTAACGACCAAGTGTCTACAACATTATAATTTAGTTAACAGTATAAAATATTTTTATTCTTGTTTTACATAACATCTATAAACTTCTTACCTACACTTGAAGAAAATCATAAAACAACTATATATATATATATTGACTCTTCGAAGAAATACCAAAATATTTAGTACATAATACTAGATTCTCCTTTGGAATATGAATTAGTATTTATTACTTAAAATTAGAATAATGGAAGAAGAATAATATTTGGATCTATAATTAGAGAAATTCTCTTTAGGAAAATTCAGGGGATTTTACAAGTTCTCTCACATTGCGCTTTGGTTTCCTGACAGTGTGTATTGTTGCTGCAACACCAAATATTGTCTGGTGTTTTAGAGCATGTTGGTTTGGGCCCTCTTTTGGGGTTGACACCTGTATAAAATTTTTAAAAAAATTTAAAAAATAATTGAGGATAGTGTTATTATTTTAATGAAAATGATAATCAGGGACTGAAAGAAATGTAAGCAATATATGACATACATTCATGACAACTAGCAAGAAAAATCAGAACAATACAAAATATAGCAAATTTAGATGTTGACATTGTAACTCTTCACTGTAAATAATTGCTTTGTTTGTTTATTATAGAAAACCTTAAATATGAACGTATCGATATATATAAGTCGTTAAAAACTATTTTTAGGAGTATCCAGAAAAACAGTTTTAAATTGATTGGTTAGTTTTACTTTTTATCCTAAAATATTTATGTTAAATTTTATTCCAAACCTTTAAATTAATTTTTGATATGATATGTCATCACCTAAAAATATCATTTAACAACAACCATATATACATATCGTTGAATGTTTATGTGGATAAAATGAACTAGCGATAGATTAGCTACTATATTTAGCATTTACTAATTTCTCCTAAATAACCTAAAGTATGAACTATATATGAATAAGTATATATGTCACTAAAAATATTGTAGCATGATGATCCGAAAAAACCTGTCCAAAGATAATTAGTAAGAAATTAGCTACTAATTTTTTTTATTTACTAATTTCTTATAGATGGGAAAATATATTCTTCGATTTTTAATGGATTAATCTATAATACTAATGAAACTCGAGGTTACATTTATCAAAGTGAATTAATATTATAGGTACTAATTTGTATAGCAGTTCTTGTTTTCTGAACAGATATGTTTATAGATTAATGAATAAATAAATAAAATTATATTCATTATTATTTGACAAATATAGATTTACTTAAGAAATATACATATCTAATATACATAAACATAGACTTTCTTGAGAATTATATATAGATTAGTCAAAATATTGTATGAACTATTACTAGATAAAATAGAATATTACCTATGATTATACAACTTTATATCTAACTAGAAATAACACCGAGATTGAAATTATATTATTTACGAGATGACACATTTTACGTGACAACACTTAATAAAAATAGAAGTCTAAACTAAAATTTACCAAGATACAACACGACACTATTTGCCAAGATACAACACGACAAAAGTGTCAATAATATCATAAGCTTTATTGGAAAATTTATCTTTAAATTTAATATGCCAAACATTTCTCATAAATAAATTTGTTAATATCAATAATATCTTCTTTCAAATAAGATCCATAAACACCAAATCATGTCTTTTCAGCTATCATAGAATTTGTATTTACACTATATTTAAACCAAAAGATTAAATTACTCGTAACACTAACTCAACTTGTGGCTTACTTGAACTTGCGGCATCACGTTTGGAATTATGGACAACATCGATGACATGTTTCATTAATTGTCTTATTTATAAACTTTTATGTATTAATTATTATTATAAATATTTTATGAGATCATATATTAAAGACCCCCACCAAAATGATATTTTATCGAATATATTATCTTAAAATTTGTGCACATTTTTGAATAAGCCCAATCCACGACTACTGATAATTCTTAATATTTGTGCGAATTATTTTATATAATTTACACTAAATTCTGAATATATATTTATTTTATTTTATAGACCAAGTGTCTACAACATTATAATTCAGTTGGACAGTATAAAATAGTTTTGTTCTCATTTTAGATAACATCTATAAACTTCTTAACTACAATTGAAGAAAATCATAAAACAACTATATATATATATTGACTCTTCGAAGAAATACCAAAACATTTAGTACATAATACTGTAATTCTCCTTTGGAATATGAATTAGTATTTATTATTTAAAAATTAGAATAATGGATGAAGAAAAATATTTTGGAATATATGATTAGAGAAATTCTCTTCAAAAAAATTCAGTGGATCCAAAAAAATTTCTCACATAGCGCTTTGGTTTGCCGACAGTGTGAATTGTTGCTGCAACACCAAACATTGTCTGGTGTTTTAAAGCATGTTGGTTTGGGCTCTCTTTCGGGGTTGGCACCTGTATAAAATTTAAAAAAAAATATATGAATTATATATGAACATGTTTAAATATGTGGATAAAATCAACTAGAAATAGATTATCTACCAAATTTAGCATTTACTAATTTCTCTTAAATAACCTAAAATATGAATTATATATGAACATGTATATATGTCACTAAAAAAATTGTAGTATGATGATCCGAAAAAACCTGTTAGGATATATAACCACCTAAAAACACTAGAGACCTATATATATATAATGTTAAAAAATTAAATATGTGTCCACAATTAATTAGTAAGAAAATAGCTACTACTTTTTTTATTTACTTGTTTTTTATAGATGGAAAAATATATTCTTTGATTCTTAATGGATTAATCTATAAATATAATGAAACTTGGGGATACATTTATTGAAGTGAAATCATGTTATAGGTACTATTTTATAGAANATATATTAGCCAAAATATTGAATGGAATATTATTAGATAAAATAGAACATTACCTATGATTATACAATTATGTATATATTTAGAACTAAGCCAAGATTGTCATTATATTATTTATTGGTTACCAAATGACACATTTTACGTGACAACACTTAACAAAAGTAGTAGTCTAAACTACCATTTGCTAAGGTACAACACGACATCAGTGTCAGTATAACGCTTTGGTCTCCCGACAGTGTGAATTGTTGCTGTAACACTAAATATTCTTTGGTGTTTTACAGAATGTTGGTTTGGGTCTTCTTTTGAGGTTGACACCGGTATAAAATTCAAAAGTTAAAACAATTAAAAAGATAACAGAGGATATTATTATTTTAATGATAATTATAATAGGGGATTGGATGAAATGTAAGTAATGTTGGGGTCAAAATCGATAATCTCAAAATTAACGCCCAAAATTTCTACGCTACTAATCAGCAAAAAACTATCATTTACAAAACACGTTCGAGACAACTTCAAAAAAGTTTCAATGAAAAGATACCAAAGGAATAAGCTTCAGAGTTGTGAAAGCATACGAAATCATAGACTGATACAACACCGTCTAGCCATCACGGAGTGAAGAGGCCAACCTGATCATTGTCTTGCCATCAGGGGAGACTGGTACGCGTTTCCTCGCCGTCTCGCCGTGATGGCGAGACCGACCTGTCCCGACCATCTCGTCTCGCCCTCATAGCAAAACCACCCGCCTGCTGTCTCATTTCGCCCTCACGGTGCAACCACCGTCCTAATGTCTCGTCTAGCCCTCACGGCGAGACCATCAGATCCTCTCAATGCCTCTCCCTCATGGTGAGACCGGTTGTTTTGTGTCGCCATCACCGTCTTCTCTCCCTCATGGCGAGACCGATCACCATCGTTCCATCTCGCCCTCATGGCGAAACCGATCATCGCCGTCCCGTCTCGCGTTCATGGTTAGACCAACCCGCCATCATCTTGTCTCGTCCTTCGCTTTGTTTTTTTTTGTTCAAAATCGAAAAAAATTCCTTGTTTCATGTCATGTGATTGTTCGCTTCATTATTGAAATACCAAACACTTGTATTGCCTACATCGATATAAAGATTCTTCGGAATCAATTTGTCTTCATTCAAGAACACCATCTCTTGTACATAGAGAGTGTAGGCGTCTTGTTTAGGTTGGTTTATTGATTGTTCATCGGTTTCTCGTAATAAATAGTTGCATAGTGACCTGGCTTGTCACAACTCCAACATATAACCAGATAATGATGTATCCTCAGATAATGTTGCATCCAGATGATCAAATCATAAGGACTTAGACACATATAAACTTGACATCAACTAATTTTCAAATAGATCGTTGCTCAGTTTCTCCACAAATAATAAAGTTCAACACTCTATCTCATAATTTTTAATTCATATTATTATTTCTATAGTTTTGATAGTTACATAATATGTTTTGATTGTAACTAAATTAAATAATCAAAAGGACATAGTTCTAATAATTTCATTATATTTAATCTATACTATTTCTACAAAATACAAAAATTAATACTATTAAAGCAAATGTACCATAACATAATTGAGTTCCTGTAATCAATATTGGAAAAATATAGAAATTACAATGAAATGATATTTTTACTATATATTCAAATAAAATGAAAACAAGTTTCTATTTATAGATCATTAAAACTGATGAATTTTGATACCATTTATATTTTGTAAGAAAAATATTTAGTTATAAAATAATTTAAGTTTGAAATATTGGGTGAAAAAAAAACATACATTTCTAAATAACCAATCTAACACTATTAAAAGGAGGATATGCTGAGTATATAGAGTGTCCACGTCTGTAGAAATAATCGGCTAATAAGGGTGTTTAGTTTTTCCACGTCGGAGTTGAGCTGTTATTTCATCTTCATCCGTGAATTGTATAGGATATGGCCCATAAGCCCATTCATGTAGAGGAGAAGAGTAACCCTAAATTCATGAAACGCGCAGACGATGAAACATCTCATATCTTCCCTTATCCTCTCCTATCTTCGTCCTTTCCACTCCTTCAACCATCGTTGATCAATCGACACCCTAATCATCAGTGGGCAGTGAATCCTCTAGAATTTCATTAGTGGGTTCCTTTCGCCTGAATCACACGGAGAAAAATCTGATCCATGCTTAAGAAGACTATGTGCTGTGAAACATATTTGTTTTTTTTTTTTTTGTGATCAGTTGCATTGTCTAATCTTTTCTTACAGACAATGATGGCCTTGAAAGTTTATGTATTGGAGCCAAGAAGAAAAAGAAGAAGAAGCCAGTGAGTGTTTGACGTTTTGTATCTTTCTGAGTTTTTTTTTCATTTATTAAAATTGTATTTGATGATCTGTAGGGTTTTGAGTTGTCTAAAGATTCTTCAGAGAAGGTTGGTTGTTCTGAACTGTTTATGACCAGTTTTATTTTGCCTTCATGGACGTTTAATCTCAATTGAATTCCTGCAGTCTGCTTTAGTAGCTTTGGCTGCTCATGCATCTGACCCCACCGAAGCAGAGAGATTAAAACACCTTGCTTCTCCTGCTGGAATCTAACACTATTAAAAGGAGGATATGCTGAGTATATAGAGTGTCCACGTCTGCAGAAATAATCGGCCAATAAGGGTGTTTAGTTTTTCCACGTCGGAGTTGGACTGTTATTTCATCTTCATCCGTGAATTGTATAGGATATGGCCCATAAGCTCATTCATGTAGAGGAGAAGAGTAACCCTAAATTCCTGAAACGCGCAGACGATGAAACATCTCATATCTTCTCTTTTCTTCTCCTATCTTCGTCCTTTCCACTTCTTCAACCATCGTTGATCAGTCGACACCGTAATCATCAGTGGGCAGTGAATCCTCTGGAATTTCATTAGTGGGTTCCTTTCGCCTGAATCACACGGAGAAAAATCTGATCCATGCTTAAGAAGACTATGTGCTGTGAAACATATTTGTTTTTTATTTATTTGTGATCAGTTGCTTTGTCTATTTTTTTTCTTATAGACAATGATGGCCTTGAAAGTTTATGTATTGGAGCCAAGAAGAAGAAGAAAAAGAAAAAGAAGCCAGTGAGTGTTTGACGTTTTGTATCTTTCTGAGTTTTTTTTTTTCATTTATTAAAATTGTATTTGATGATCTGTAGGGTTTTGAGATGTCTAAAGATTCTTCAGAGAAGGTTGGTTGTTCTGAACTGTTTATGACCAGTTTTATTTTGCCTTCATGGACGTTTAATCTCAATTGAATTCCTGCAGTCTGCTTNTTGTATTTGATGATCTGTAGGGTTTTGAGATGTCTAAAGATTCTTCAGAGAAGGTTGGTTGTTCTGAACTGTTTATGACCAGTTTTATTTTGCCTTCATGGACGTTTAATCTCAATTGAATTCCTGCAGTCTGCTTTAGTAGCTTTGGCTGCTCATGCATCTGACCCCACCGAAGCAGAGAGATTAAAACACCTTGCTTAACCTGCTGGAATCTAACACTATTAAAAGGAGGATATGCTGAGTATATAGAGTGTCCACGTCTGCAGAAATAATCCGCCAATAAGGGTGTTTAGTTTTTCCACGTCGGAGTTGGACTGTTATTTCATCTTCATCCGTGAATTGTATAGGATATGGCCCATAAGCCCATTCATGTAGAGGAGAAGAGTAACCCTAATTTCCTGAAACGCGCAGACGATGAAACATCTCATATCTTCTCTTTTCTTCTCCTATCTTCGTCCTTTCCACTTCTTCAACCATCGTTGATCAATCGACACCCTAATCATCAGTGGGCAGTGAATCCTCTGGAATTTCATTAGTGGGTTCCTTTCGCCTGAATCACACGGAGAAAAATCTGATCCATGCTTAAGAAGACTATGTGCTGTGAAACATATTTGTTTTTTTTTATTTGTGATCAGTTCCTTTGTCTAATTTTTTTCTTACAGACAATGATGGCCTTGAAAGTTTATGTATTGGAGCCAAGAAGAAAAAGAAGAAGAAGCCAGTGAGTGTTTGACGTTTTGTATCTTTCTGAGTTTTTTTTTTCATTTATTAAAATTGTATTTGATGATATGTAGGGTTTTGAGATGTCTAAAGATTCTTCAGAGAAGGTTGGTTGTTTTGAACTGTTTATGACCAGTTTTATTTTGCCTTCATGGACGTTTAATCTCAATTGAATTCCTGCAGTCTGCTTTAGTAGCTTTGGCTGCTCACGCATCTGACCCCACAGAAGCAGAGAGATTAAAACACCTTGCTTCACCTGCTGGAATCTAACACTATTAAAAGGAGGATATGCTGAGTATATAGAGTGTCCACGTCTGNGCTTCACCTGCTGGAATCTAACACTATTAAAAGGAGGATATGCTGAGTATATAGAGTGTCCACGTCTGCAGAAATAATCGGCCAATAAGGGTGTTTAGTTTTTCCACGTCGGAGTTGAGCTGTTATTTCATCTTCATCCGTGAATTGTATAGGATATGGCCCATAAGCCCATTCATGTAGAGGAGAAGAGTAACCCTAATTTCCTGAAACGCGCAGACGATGAAACATCTCATATCTTCTCTTATCTTCTCCTATCTTCGTCCTTTCCACTTCTTCAACCATCGTTGATCAATCGACACCCTAATCATCAGTGGGCAGTGAATCCTCTGGAATTTCATTAGTGGGTTCCTTTCGCCTGAATCACACGGAGAAAATCTAATCCATGCTCAAGAAGACTATGTGCTGTGAAACATATTTGTTTTTTTTTTTTTTTTTTGTGATCAGTTGTTTGTCTAATCTTTTTCTTACAGACAATGATGGCCTTGACAATTTATGAATTGGAGCCAAGAAGAAAAAGAAGAAGAAGCCAGTGAGTGTTTGACGTTTTGTATCTTTCTGAGTTTTTTTTTCATTTATATTTTTGTAAATTACTTTATATAATTTACATTATGTTCTGAATATATATTTTATTTTACTTTAACGACCAAGTGTCTACAACATTATAATTTAGTTAACAGTATAAAATATTTTTATTCTTGTTTTACATAACATCTATAAACTTCTTACCTACACTTGAAGAAAATCATAAAACAACTATATATATATATATATATTGACTCTTCGAAGAAATACCAAAATATTTAGTACATAATACTAGATTCTCCTTTGGAATATGAATTAGTATTTATTACTTAAACTTAGAATAATGGAAGAAGAAAAATATTTGGATCTATAATTAGAGAAATTCTCTTTAGGAAAATTCAGGGGATTTTACAAGTTCTCTCACATTGCGCTTTGGTTTCCTGACAGTGTGTATTGTTGCTGCAACACCAAATATTCTCTGGTGTTTTAGAGCATGTTGGTTTGGGCCCTCTTTTGGGATTGACACCTGTATAAAATTTTTAAAAAAATTAAAAAATAATTGAGGATAGTGTTATTATATTAATGAAAATGATAATCAGGGATTGAAAGAAATGTAAGCAATATATGACATACATTCATGACAACTAGCAAGAAAAATCAGAACAATACAAAATATAGCAAATTTAGATGTTGACATTGTAACTCTTCACTGTAAATAATTGCTTTGTTTTTTTATTATAGAAAACCTTAAATATGAACGTATCGATATATATAAGTCNAATAACCTAAAATATGAACTATATATGAACAAGTATATATGTCACTAAAAATATTGTAGCATGATGATCCGAAAAAACCTGTTAGGATATATCACCACCTAAAAGTACCAATTAATGACATTCATATATATACATAATGTTGAAAAATTAAATATGTGTCCAAAGATAATTAGTAAGAAATTAGCTACTAATTTTTTTTATTTACTAATTTCTTATAGATGGGAAAATATATTCTTTGATTTTTAATGGATTAATCTATAATACTAATGAAACTCGAGGTTACATTTATCAAAGTGAATTAATATTATAGGTACTAATTTGTATAGCAGTTCTTGTTTTCTGAACAAATATGTTTATAGATTAATAAATAAATAAATAAAATTAAATTCATTATTATTTGACAAATATAGATTTACTTAAGAAATATACATATCTAATATACATAAACATAGACTTTCTTGAGAATTATATATAGATTAGTCAAAATATTGTATGAACTATTACTAGATAAAATAGAATATTACCTATGATTATACAACTTTATATCTAACTAGAAATAACACCGAGATTGAAATTATATTATTTACGAGATGACACATTTTACGTGACAACACTTAATAAAAATAGAAGTCTAAACTAAAATTTACCAAGATACAACACGACACTATTTGCCAAGATACAACACGACAACAGTGTCAATAATATCATAAGCTTTATTGGAAAATTTATCTTTAAATTTAATATGCCAAACATTTCTCATAAATAAATTTGTTAATATCAATAATATCTTCTTTCAAATAAGATCCATAAACACCAAATCATGTCTTTTCAGCTATCACAGAATTTGTATTTACACTAGATTTAAACCAAAAGATTAAATTACTCGTAACACTAACTCAACTTGTGGCTTACTTGAACTTGCGACATCACGTTTGGAATTATGGACAACATCGATGACATGTTTCATTAATTGTCTTATTTATAAACTTTTATGTATTAATTATTATTATAAATATTTTATGAGATCATATATTGAAGACCCCCACCAAAATGATATTTTATCGAATATATTATCTTAAAAATTTGTGTCACATTTTTGAATAAGCCCAATCCACGACTACTGATAATTCTTAATATTTGTGTGAATTATTTTATATAATTTACACTAAATTCTGAATATATATTTATTTTATTTTATAGACCAAGTGTCTACAACATTATAATTCAGTTGGACAGTATAAACTAGTTTTGTTCTCATTTTAGATAACATCTATAAACTTCTTAACTACAATTGAAGAAAATCATAAAACAACTATATATATATTGACTCTTCGAAGAAATACCAAAACATTTAGTACATAATACTGTAATTCTCCTTTGGAATATGAATTAGTATTTATTATTTAAAAATTAGAATAATGGATGAAGAAAAATATTTTGGAATATATGATTAGAGAAATTCTCTTCAAAAAAATTCAGTGGATCCAAAAAAATTTCTCACATAGCGCTTTGGTTTGCCGACAGTGTGAATTGTTGCTGCAACACCAAACATTGTCTGGTGTTTTAGAGAATGTTGGTTTGGGCCCTCTTTCGGGGTTGGCACCTGTATAAAATTAAAAAAAAATATATGAATTATATATGAACATGTTTAAATATGTGGATAAAATCAACTAGAAATAGATTATCTACCAAATTTAGCATTTACTAATTTCTCTTAAATAACCTAAAATATGAATTATATATGAACATGTATATATGTCACTAAAAAAATTGTAGTATGATGATCCGAAAAAACCTGTTAGGATATATCACCACCTAAAAGTACTAGAGTCCTATATATATAATGTTAAAAAATTAAATATGTGTCCACAATTAATTAGTAAGAAAATAGCTACTACTTTTTTTATTTACTTGTTTTTTATAGATGGAAAAATATATTCTTTGATTCTTAATGGATTAATCTATAAATATAATGAAACTTGGGGATACATTTATTGAAGTGAAATCATGTTATAGGTACTATTTTATAGAANATTATTAGATAAAATAGAACATTACCTATGATTATACAATTATGTATATATTTAGAACTAAGCCAAGATTGTCATTATATTATTTATTGGTTACCAAATGACACATTTTACGTGACAACACTTAACAAAAGTAGTAGTCTAAACTACCATTTGCTAAGGTACAACACGACACCATTTTTCAAGATATAACATGACATCAGTGTCAGTATAACGCTTTGGTCTCCCGACAGTGTGAATTGTTGCTGTAACACTAAATATTCTTTGGTGTTTTACAGAATGTTGGTTTGGGTCTTCTTTTGAGGTTGACACCGGTATAAAATTCAAAAGTTAAAATAATTAAAAAGATAACAGAGGATATTATTATTTTAATGATAATTATAATAGGGGATTGGATGAAATGTAAGTAATGTTGGGGTCAAAATCGATAATCTCAAAATTAATGCCCAAAATTTCTACGCTACTAATCAGCAAAAAACTATCATTTACAAAACACGTTCGAGACAACTTCAAAAAAGTTTCAATGAAAAGATACCAAAGGAATAAGCTTCAGAATTGTGAAAGCATACGAAATCATAGACTGATACAAAACCGTCTAGCCATCACGGAGTGAAGAGGCCAACCTGATCATTGTCTTGCCATCAGGAGAGACTGGTACGCGTTTCCTCGCCGTCTCGCCGTGATGGCGAGACCGACCTGTCCCGACCATCTCGTCTGGCCCTCATAGCAAAACCACCCGTCCTGCTGTCTCATTTCGCCCTCACGGTGCAACCACCGTCCTAATGTCTCGTCTAGCCCTCACGGTGAGACCATCACATCCTCTCCATGCCTCTCCCTCATGGTGAGACCGGTTGTTTTGTCTCGTCATCACCGTCTTCTCTCCCTCATGGCGCTAGACTATCGTCAAAAGGACATAGTTCTAATAATTTCATTATATTTATTCTATACTATTTCTAAAAAATACAAAAATTAATACTATTAAAGCAAATGTACCATAACATAATTGAGTTCTTGTAATCAATATTGGAAAAATATAGAAATTACAATGAAATGATATTTTTACTATATATTCAAATAAAATGAAAACGAGTTTCTATTTATAGATCATTAAAAATGATGAATTTTGATATCATTTATATTTTGTAAGAAAAATATTTAGTTATAAAATAATTTAAGTTTGAAATATTGGGTGAAAAAAAAAAATACATTTCTAAATAACCAATCTAACACTATTAAAAGGAGGATATGCTGAGTATATAGAGTGTCCACGTCTGTAGAAATAATCGGCCAATAAGGGTGTTTAGTTTTTCCACGTCGGAGTTGAGCTGTTATTTCATCTTCATCCGTGAATTGTATAGGATATGGCCCATAAGCCCATTCATGTAGAGGAGAAGAGTAACCCTAAATTCATGAAACGCGCAGACGATGAAACATCTCATATCTTCTCTTATCCTCTCCTATCTTCGTCCTTTCCACTCCTTCAACCATCGTTGATCAATCGACACCCTAATCATCAGTGGGCAGTGAATCCTCTGGAATTTCATTAGTGGGTTCCTTTTGCCTGAATCACACGGAGAAAAATCTGATCCATGCTTAAGAAGACTATGTGCTGTGAAACATATTTGTTTTTTTTTTTTTTGTGATCAGTTGCTTTGTCTAATCTTTTCTTACAGACAATGATGGCCTTGAAAGTTTATGTATTGGAGCCAAGAGGAAAAAGAAGAAGAAGCCAGTGAGGGTTTGACGTTTTGTATCTTTCTGAGTTTTTTTTTCATTTATTAAAATTGTATTTGATGATCTGTAGGGTTTTGAGATGTCTAAAGATTCTTCAGAGAAGGTTGTTCTGAACTGTTTATGACCAGTTTTATTTGTGGGAGTCGATTTCACCCTACTGTCAAATAAATCGTAAAAAAGGAAACTTCGGGAAAACCCTAAGTTTCCAGAGGAACCGGCTATCTGCGAGAACCGCACAACGAAAATAAGACGAAGAAAATACTTAGAATTTAAATGAGAATAAACGAAAATAGAGAGCAAAGAGGTTCTTATTCCGAATCTGCGTTGAACTTGTACAAAAAGAATCGCCGAAAGCGTAAGAACTAGAAAAACCCTAATTGAGACGCAGCTCGCTAACAGAAAAACGGAAATATTCCTAAATGCTAGTTTTGGTGGTGAGAGCTCTGAATTTTCGTGTCTGTGCTTCTGCCCTAGACCTCCTCTTTATATACTCCTCGTCTTGGCTATCCGATCTTCCATTTCGCCCAGATTTGACTTAAATCGGGAATTTTCCATTCTTCTCGATCCTTCCTTTTCTTCTGCGGAAATCTTCTATTTCTCTTCAAACCTTCCTTTTATGTTCAAACTTGACTTTTATTTGCTTTCTGCGAGTAAACCGTCAAAACGTTATCAAATCCGCGGGTTAGATTCCGTAAAAATCGCAAGATGGGTT
>CAKOAT010287044.1:30993-48107 GCA_932364175.1 Eruca vesicaria subsp. sativa | reverse complement strand
GTGCTTTGCTGTTAACCAGGTGAGCCAGCATATGCAAGTTCCCAAGATTCACCACTGGAAAATGGTAGAAAGGATACTGAGATACCTAAGTGGAGCTCCGGGTCAAGGTGTATGGATGGGATGCAATGGCAACACTGAAGTGGTTGGGTACTGTGATGCGGATTGGGCTGGAGATAGGAATGATAGGAAGTCTACTACTGGCTATTGTACCTTCATTGGAGGCAATCTAGTCACATGGAAGAGCAAGAAAGAGAAGGTTGTCTCATGTTCAAGTGCTGAGGCAGAATTTAGAGCCATGAGGAAGCTAACCAATGAATTGGTGTGGATTAAAGGGCTACTCAAAGACTTAGGCATTGAGATCACTCTTCCAATCACAATGCATTGTGACAATCAAGCAGCAATACATATTGCATCCAACTTAGTGTTCCATGAGAGAACTAAGCATATTGAAGTAGATTGCCACAAGGTGAGACAGATGGTGATTCAAGGAGTTATCTTGCCATGCTACACAAGAAGTGAAGACCAGTTAGCTGACATCTTCACTAAGGCAGCAAGTACTAAGTTGTGTGAGTCCATTTATCCAAGACTCGGACTCATAGACATCAACAAGGCAAGCTCCCTCTAGCCGTGGAGCTTCTACTCTTTCCTTAGTAGGTTTTTGTCCAAAATGGGTTTTGCTTATTAAGGTTTTAATGAGGGAAGTCTTCATGGGTTCCAAGCTTGACTTGTTTCACATGGTCAAGCTTGAGGGGGAGTATTGATCTGAATAAAGGAAGACACAAGAAGAAGTACCTTGGAATACAAGGCAGTCCGTACAGGCCGTACAGTCTTGGCTCACAAGGAGCTTAGCTTGCAAAGAACGGACTTGGGAGACAAGGCAATACTCATGCTCGTTCAGCTTCATCCTTAGAAGCAGAATTGAAAGTCAAGTGGAGCCTCTAACCGTTGAGAGATAGCCTAGACAAGTGGGAATAAAATATGATATAAGTCACATGTCCTCTTTAGCATTCCAGCCGTTAAGGACCAGTCCCTTTCATCCTCTTGGTCGAGCACATTGTTTATATTATCTTCTCTTGTCTTGTATCTCCTAGATTAGTCTTTAAATAACCTTTGTAAGTGTACATTTTAAGTTAAGGAAATAAGAAATCCTTCCTACACTCTCTCTCTCGTTAACACTCTCTCTCTCTCACTCTCACGGATTAAACTCACCCTCTCTCTCTTGTTCTTGAGCTAAACACACTTGTTCTTCATTAATCTTACACCAATGAACTCACTGCTCTTAATATCCTGAAACTTGACATCATTAGGACTAAAGATAACATTACATTGTAGATCAGTGGTGCATTTCTTAACAGGTAAGAGATTTGAACTGAATTCAGGCATGAAAAATGCTTTAGAATCCTTTTTAAACAAGTTCAATGTCCCAATGTCTCTAATAGGAATCCTATCTCCATTAGCAATCATGACATTTCCTTGAGCAGGTTCAATATCTCTAATCAAATTATTATCACTAATCATGTGATGAGATGCACCAGAATCAATAATTAATGGTTTACTCAAGTTTCTAGCAATGCAAGTCCTAGGTGATTCATTCTTAGTTCTCAGGTTATCTAGAATTCCTACAAATGCATCTGTCATTCTAGATTCAGCAGTAGGTTTATATGAGCTTTTAAGTAACTCTAGCAACTTATCATTGATGCTAGGCATTGTATGAGCACTATATGAGTATCCAAGAGCATTATATGAGTATCCAAGGGTGTTACGAGACTCCTTAAGAGCTCGGATGAAGGATTCAATGTCATCCCTTGTGTACACCTCCTGCTCAGCACCCTTCCCAACCAGCTGATGAGAAGCTAAAGCTCTACCTTCACTTTCACCCACCTTGACACCTGAGCTAGTTGCGGATGAACCAGCACCATTTTCCTCAGCAGAAAGATGAGCCTTTGCTTCTCTATCCTTGTTGAACTTCGCGGGTTTAAGTTGAGGATGTAGGATCCAACACTGACTCTTCTTGTGCCCCTGCTTCTTGCAATGCTCACAGATCCCTTCATACTTCTCATACTTCCTTCCTGCACCTCTGTATGCAGCTTTATTAGCTTGCATTTCCTCAGGTTGGTGAGCCATAGTAAGCTCACCCTTTCCTCCAAACAAACCAAGAGATCCCTCCTCCTTCTGAAGTTGTGCACACACCTCCTCCATGGTAGGAAGCTTAGGCGACCTCAAGATGTGTTTGATTACATCCTTGTAACAAGGATCCAATGTCATAAGCATCCCAAACACTTGATCTTTCTCCTTCCTCTCCATGATAGGCGCTTGATCAGTGGTACTAGGTCTTAAGCTTTCAAGTTCAGACCATAAAGATCCAAACTTTCCCATGTGCTTGGTGAGCTCTCCTCCATCTTGCTTCATGGAGTTAAGAGTCCTCTCTAACTCAAACACACGGCTGAGATTAGTGACATTACCAAATGTCTTTAGGAGAGTCTCCCATAGGTGTTTAGGAGTCTCACAATAGCTGTAAGCTTCAAGGAGAGGAACCTCCAGCGACCCTTGTAGTACTGAGAGTACCATCAAGTCTTCTTGAACCCATCGCTTAGCCTCAGTTGTTGCAAGAGCTTTTCCCTCTTCANAACTCAAACACACGGCTGAGATTAGTGACATTACCAAATGTCTTTAGGAGAGTCTCCCATAGGTGTTTAGGAGTCTCACAATAGCTGTAAGCTTCAAGGAGAGGAACCTCCAGCGACCCTTGTAGTACTGAGAGTACCATCAAGTCTTCTTGAACCCATCGCTTAGCCTCAGTTGTTGCAAGAGCTTTTCCCTCTTCACGTTCTTCAGGAGTTTTAGCCACTGGCTCTGGACCATCATCAGTGATGTGGCTCCATAGCCCTAGCCTCCCAATGGCAGTCTTAACCAGTCTGGATCATGGCCTTTCAATCAGTGATGTGGAGTCCTTAAGAGCTTTGATAGCCCTGGACTCATAAACTCTGGATCATGGCCTTTCAATCAGGCGTCCCTTGCCGCACACTTAGATAATGCGCCAATTACTTCATACTCAAATCAGCGTTTGAGCTTCTTCTTATGACTAGAGCTTCTTCTTATGACCAGAGCCTGTCTCCCCCTTTCTTCTGGCTTCTTGCCTCCATTTAGGATTGAATCCAAGTCTGCGTTTGCTCATGAGCTCAATAGAGAGAGTAGAGAGAGGTTAAAGATTCGTGTATATTATTAATCTTAATGCTTACAACCATAAATAGAAAGAAAGTTCAAAAGTTAGAGTGAAGCATGTGTAGTCAAACTAAGAGGGAGCCTCAGTTTACTAGTCCCTTTTACTAGTCCTGGATGCTCTTCCTTTCCAGCTCTTGACAGCCTGGATGTGCGCCTCCCTTATCCTCTCTCAACGTTCGGATAAGGCAAGGTAAATGGGAGAAGTTAACCTTCTAAGTTACCACACTTAGATAGGTTAATTCTTGATACCTTCTCAGCCAAGTTAGGTTGTCCGTACATGCCCTTGTACGGATCACCCTAAATCAAATCCTCCTCATTCCTTTGCTCTACCACAACACTTCAGCCTATTATCTCACAACCTTTTTTATCTTTTATTAGTCTTAACAGAGAAGTGGAAAGGTCTTGTGCAAAGTTAGGGTGAGAGCTCCGGGAAAGCTATGGAGAACTTTAGGAGTATCCAAGAAGGTCAAGGAGTGACCTAAGGCTGGTGCAAATTTAGGGTCTAAGTCAAGGAGTGACTTAGACACCATTTGGCAAGATATGGACGTTGGTACATGAATATGGCACAATGTGTACGTACAAGAGGTCCGTACACTTCCGTTTAATGGTGCCTTAAGTCCCAAGCAAAGCTCATGGGTGAAGAGTGATCAAACCGGCCATATGCATTGAAATAAGTTGTGGGCGCGGTTTGGTTTAAAGGATATGACCGTTGGGAAGCTTTGGAGGCAAAGGGAATATGCTATGGGATCATGTGGTCCTCCATACCAGCTGGAAAGTTAAAGGCAATTTAACTTTACAGCAATATCACCACATGACTCCATCTTGGCCTCTCATTTCAAACCAAGTGATCTCACCCATCCATTCAGTCAAACCAAGACAGCTTGCACCAGATACAGAAGGACCAGTCTTCGTTCAATCTCTACCATTCATTCTATCAAGCATTTCTATCCCTAGGATCTAGGTTTATTATTCAGCTCTTGTATGCATATAAAAGCCTAGTATTGGCGAGTTGTAAGAGCTAAGTGAGTGAGGAGGCATTGCCTCTCCTCCTTCAATAATAAAAGTAGTGTGTTCTTGGATATGATTCCCTTTAATCTACCCCTTTCTTAAATCTCTAAATCTCTCTTATAATCTCTCTTTTAATCTCTTAAATCTCAGTTTCTTATCCAAGTTCATACTAGTTTAACATCAGATTCTTTCCTCATCATTACAAGACATTAATCTCGCCCAAAGAGGCTCACTCTCTCACTCACACAACCTGTGCTCTGCTCTAAATAAAACCAACACTATCTTGAGGGTTTAGCCTTCTTCTCTTCAACCGGATACACATGTCTTCAAGGTTTGATTTTGAGCTGAGGAGAGAGCTGTGTTTGCGGAAGCTTTAAGCTCAGGTTCTGATGAACCTGGCTCTGATAACATGTTAGTTTTTAAGAGATCTAGCAACTCTGGTTGTGTGTGTGAGAGATTATAAAACGAGTTTAGTGTTTGTTTGGTGAAGAAAGAAATCTGATGACTAAACAAGTATGAACTTTGATCAGAAACAATAAAGACTTAGAGAGATTTGTAGATTTAAGACTTAAGAAAGGGAGAGATTAAGAGAGACTGATCAAGAACACACTTTTATTTCTGAAGGAGGTGAGGCAATGCCTCCACACTCAGTTAGAGCTTACAAATCGCTAATGGCTTGCTTTTATAAGCAAGATACAATCTGATTCATAACCCTTAATCTAATGGCTATAATAACTTGAGATAAAGAGAAATGGATGGCTTAGATGGAGTCTTGATATTGTCTTGGACGAGCTGGTGTCTGATTGGTTGTTTCAAACTGGTCAAAGGGAAGGCTGCACTCTCATTGGCTCTCCTTAAGCTCCCATGAACCGTCCCATGTATCTGACCAGATACATGGTCAATACACAGCCAAGAGACAGCTCACGCCAGCCTGTTTCCAGCTCTTCAAGCTCCTCTGACTTTGCCCCAATGGTCACATTATTCAAACCAACTCGCCCACACCTTAAACATTACTCTTTGATGAGAATGGTTCTTCGTCTTGTGTCACAAGTTTCTCTTTGTTCTGAAAGTAAAATGAAGAACAAGGATGAACAAGTGAAGTAGAGAGAGAGAGAGAGTTGAATCCGTGTGAGAGAGTGAGAGAGTAAGAAGTAAAGTGTGTTGAGGAAATTATTTTCCTTAGATTAATTGTGTAAAGGGTGTTCTTGAGCTGAAACAAGATTTTGCTTGATTCAAATGAAAGAGTGAAGTGAGTAGAGTGTTTGTGCGGAAGTTTGAAAGGTAATCAGGAGCTTAAAGCTCTGATACCATGAAAGTAAAATGAAGAACAAGACTAAACAAGTGAAGGGAAGTGAAAGTAAGATCCGTGTGAGAGAGAGAGTAACAAGTGACAAGTAAAGTGTAATGAGGAAATTATTTTCCTTAATCTTATTTCTGACTTGTGTGTACAATATATAGACAAACTGAATCTGCACAAAATAATAAACAAAGAAGAGTGAGTGAAGGCTGAAAGTGACATATGCTGAACGACCATCTCTCCCTCTTCCTCTAAATAGATCATGTGACTTTAACTACTTAAATACTCCCACTTGCTTCTGATTGTTGCCAACGGTCTTCTTGACCAGAGAAGGGAGTGTGGATGGTTTGAATCTTCAGTGCCTTGTCTTCCACGGTAAGCTAGCTTAGGGTGCTTCCTTGTAAGCCAAGGTTGTACGGAATAGCTTGTAGGTCAAGATATGTGCGGACTGGTCTTCTTCATCTACTTAGCTGAAGTGTTCCTCTTAACTAGCTTCCTTGTGGTGACTTCATGTCAATACTCCCCCTCAAGCTTAGCCATAAGATATGGGTAAAGCTTGGACCCCATGAAGACACCCCTCATTAAAACCTTTGTGCTAAAACCCAATGGGATAAAACACACAAAGTAAAAGAGTAGATGCTCCATGGCTTAGAAGGATCATGATCTAGCTAAGTCTATGAGNTTCCTTGTGGTGACTTCATGTCAATACTCCCCCTCAAGCTTAGCCATAAGATATGGGTAAAGCTTGGACCCCATGAAGACACCCCTCATTAAAACCTTTGTGCTAAAACCCAATGGGATAAAACACACAAAGTAAAAGAGTAGATGCTCCATGGCTTAGAAGGATCATGATCTAGCTAAGTCTATGAGTCCCAATCTCGAATGTATGGACTCAAAGACCTTGCTGCTTGCTCCCTTGGTGAAGATATCAGCTAACTGGTCTTCACTTCTTGTATAGCAAGGAAGTCTACAACAGGTTATTGCACATTCATTGGAGGCAATATGGTTACTTGGAAGAGTAAGAAGCAAAAGGTTGTGTCATGCTCTAGTGCTGAGGCTGAGTATAGAGCTATGCTCAAGCTTACCAACGAGTTGGTATGGATCAAGGGGATCCTAAAGCACTTAGAGATTGAGCAGCTAACTCCAATGACCATGCATTGTGACATTCAGGCTGCTATTCACATTGCTACAAACTCAGTGTTTCATGAGAGAACCAAGCATATTGAAGTAGAATGTCACAAGGTTAGACAGATGATAGTCTAGGGAGTCATCTTGCCATGTTACACAAGGAGTGAAGATCAATTGGCAGATGTGTTCACCAAGGCTGCTAGGCAAAAGACAATGGAGTCCATACACATCAGGTTAGGGCTCATTGATCTTTCGCCTAATGGATAGTCTATATACTCTCCTGATCATGAGATCTCTACTCTTTTTCTCATCAAGATTTTGTCCCAATTGGGTTTTCTTTGGTGAGGTTTTAATGAGGGAAATCTCATGGTCCTTCCAAGCTTGACTTGTTCCACATGGTCAAGCTTGAGGGGGAGTGTTAAGACTAATAAAAGATCAGAGGTATTAGATGAGACTTATTGAGTATCTTGGGATGATTATGGAAGACAAGAGAATATTGAAGAATAGATGTGTTGGAGAGTTTTTTACTATTTACCTTGTTACCACAGTAACAAAATGTTACTGTGGTTAAGACTTACCATGACAAGGTAAATAAGAGGAATGGTGGAAGACTCTCACACGGAAAAAAGGTTTGGGTTCCCGCGGGTCTTTGTTACCGTTCGAGGATAAGGCTCCTCTCTCAGCCAGGCTCATGCTAGCTGTAAAGTGCTTTGGCATTTGGTCAAGATGCCAAAGGCATCAAGCATGTATGCAACTAGAGCAACTCGTTCAAACCATGCGCTCCCTTCAACCTTTGACTTCACACGAGTTGCTTCTCTTAGGAAACCCTTGTATCTCTAATATAAAAGCTCATGTAATGCCTCATTTTCATAATACACACGAATCTTTAACCTCTCTCTACTCTCTCTCTTGTTCATCATGATTCACATACTCTTTGGTACCTAAACTACTCTAAATCACCTCAAATCTTCTCTAATCTCTCTTAAATCTCTCAATACATCTTCTATTCTCAAAAATATCATGAAGAGAGTGTGATCTGCTTCAGACTTTATAAATCCTCTTCCATTGAGGGTAGTGCTCAGCTTATGGTACCAAGCTCTAGGGGATTGTTTTAGACCATAGATTGCCTTCTTTAGTTTCAAAACATTCCCTGGTTTTACCATGTCTTCTAGGCCAGGAGGTGGTCTCATATACACTTCATCCTCCAATTCTCCCTGTAGAAAAGCATTCTTGACATCCATTTGCCATAGATCCGATTCCAAGTTTACTGCCACTGAGATTACAATCCTTATGGTGTGAAGTTTGGCTATTGGTGCAAACTTATCCAAGTAGTCTTCTCCATAAACTTGTGTGTATCCTCTTGCCACCAACCGTGTCTTCTTTCTTTCTGGTTTCCCATTAGCTAGATACTTGATGGTAAAGAGGAGCCGGCTGGTCACTGCCTTTTTGCCTTTAGGTAATCCAGTCTCAAACCATATATCATTCCTTTCCATAGCACCAATCTCAGCTTCCACTGATTCTCTCCATCCATCATCATCCATTGCCTCTTCATAGGTCTTTGGGATCCAGTCTTGGTCGAGATTGGTTAGGAAGACTTGGTGTTGCTGAGGAAAGCTTGCCATGGAACAGGTTGCTTGTATTGGGTGTGCAACCGCATTGTTGTTGAAGTAAACTCTAGTATTGATCCAGTTGGATGGATCTTTCCTTATCCTAGTGCTTCTTCTCAAGGGCTGTATTTGTTGTTCTACCTCCGTTTCTTCCTCCTGATCTTGATCATAACCACCTTCATTGACTTGCTCCGGTTCATCTCTAGTTCCATCTTGATCATGTGAGCCTGAAGTCACTTCCTCTTCTTGTTGGTGTGATTCAGGTTCTTTGTCCCCCTCATGATCAAGATGGACTGGTTCTGGAATGGGGTTAGGCTCTTCTTCTACTGGAGGAGTTGTAGTACTGGGAACCTTAGTGGTACAAGGTTGAGTGATACCAAAATTTTCAAGAATAATCTTCAAGTTAGCCGCTCTATCCGACGGATCATGTGAGAGATCTTGCAAGTTGTCCCAGTTCTTCTCATCATAGTAACTTTGCGACTCCACAAATTTGACATCTCTGGAAACCATAACTCTTCTCAGCTCAGGTATGTAACATTTGTAGCCTTTCTGCGTGTGAGAGTATCCCAAGAACATGCCTTTAACACTCTTAGCATCTAACTTGGTTCTTTGTTCTCCTGGAGTCAACACATAACACACACAACCAAACACACGTAAGTGATCAATAGGTGGTTTGTGTTTGTTTAGTACCTGGAATGGAGAAACATCTTGAAGAACTTTGGTAAGTATTCTATTGATAAGGTAGCATGCGGCTACGACAGCATCACTCCAAAACCTTTTGGGTACATGAGTATGAAACATCATGCTCCTTGCAACCTCCATAAGGTGACGATTTTTCCTCTCAGCCACTCCATTTTGTTGTGGTGTGTATGGGCAATTAGTTTGGTGGATAATTCCATGCTTTGCCAAGTGATTTTTGAAGGAATGGCTGGTATACTCTCCTCCATTATCAGACCTAAAAATCTTGATCTTGGAATTAAAGTGGTTAGACACATAATTCTGAAAGTTGATAAATGCTTCTAGTACTCTATCTTTGCTTTGAATTAGGGTGAGCCAAGTGAATTTTGATTTTTCATCTATGAATGTAACAAAGTATTTATGGTTCTCTCTAGATACACATGGGGCAGTCCATACATCAGAATGAATGAGATCAAAGCGTTTTCCATAGATAGTTGAAGACTTGGGAAAAACTGACTTGCAATGTTTCCCAAGTATACAAGCCTAAGAACTTTCATTTTTAAAAACAAGATTTGGTAACATCAGTCCTAGTGCTCTAGAGTGAGGGTGACCTAGTCTAGTGTGCCATAGAGCATCATTAGCTAAAACAGAAGTGGAATCAAAAGCACAAGATAAATTAGGTCTAAGCTTGGTGTCTTCAAGTAAATAAAGCTCTCCCTTGCTCACACCTTTTCCCAGCAACTTGCTGGTGTCAATATCCTGAAAGCACACCTCATTAGGACTAAAAATCACCTTGCAATTAAGATCAGTAGTTACTCTTTTGACTGACAATAAGTTTGATGTAAAGGTTGGCATATATAAAACTTCTGATTCTTTATCAAATAAGTTTAAATTGCCTATTCCCTCAATGGGTACTAAAGGTTGGCAGTAGCACTCTCCACCTTCGCAGCCTTGCTTGCCATAGACAAAGTTCCCTTCCCACCTAGCAATCCGTCTGATCCTAGCTCCTTTTGAAGTTGAGAACACACCTCATCATAGCTTGGTAACTCCTTGGATGTTAAGATATGCTTGAGGACATCATTAAAGCTTGGGTTGAGCGTGAGGAGCAGCCCAAAGACTTTATCTTGCTCACGCCTTTCCTCAAGTGTGTTGGGGTCTGTGGTGCTTGGCCTGAGCATCTCCAACTCTGACCATAGCTGACTATACTTCCCAAGATGTTTGGTGAAGTCTATCTCCTCTTGCTGAAGATTGTTAATGGCTCTCTTCACTTCAAAGATCCTTGTTAGGTTTGAAGTGTTTCCATAAACTTTTTGTAAGGTGTCCCACAACTGCTTTGCGGATTCACAATGAGAGTAAGCCTCCATTATAGGAGTATCCAGAGAGGCTTGAAGTATAGACAGCACCATGAGGTCTTCTTGTCCCCATTTGCCTTCATCTACCTCCACAATTTCCTTGCCATCTCCTCCTTGTGTGACTTGTCTTGGCGCTTCACTTGAAGTAATGTGTTCTCCTAGACCTCGTCCACCAAGGGCTGTTTTGGCCAACCGTGACCAAGTGATATAGTTAGCTCCCTTTAGGGTAGCTGGAATTGACAAAGGCTTGTAGTGCTCCATCTTCTTTTGCTAGTGACCGGTGGGTAAAAGACTGTCTCAACTCAAAGAAAGAATTCCTAGTGGAAGTGAAGGTATTGTGGCTTGAGTGAAGAGTAGTGAAGCTTCTTTGAGTTGATATTTGATTTTGGAGTGAAGGAATGAGCACGGTCAAGAGTTTTGAGAAAGAACACGAACAACCCTAATTTATTATCCACTGGATAAAAGGATTTGCAAGTGAATTTGTGAAAAGTAAACCGAAGAGAGAATAGAGTAAGATGAGTAGAGTGAAGTTGCGGAAGTGAATTGGTGTTCAGGAGCTGGAGAGCTCTGATACCATGTAAGAAAAGAGATTAAGAGCTCAAGAACAAGTAAAGAGGATGATAGGATCCGTTTGAGAGAGAGAGAGTGAGTTGTGTAAACAAGAGAGTAAAGAAGGATTAGATTTCCTTAGTTTATTTCTATGTACAAGTATACATATTTAAAGAGAGAAGCTCAAGGTAAAGACAAGAAGAGAAACTATTAAACAATGGTGCTCTGATCCGTGAGAAAGGGACAGGTCCTCAACGGATCACTCCTTAAGTGGAACATGTGACTTTGCTTTTTTAAACATTCTTCTTGCTCCCAAAATATCTCCAGCAGTCCTCTTTCTCTCTTGACCATACCAGGCGAGTTTAAACTTCTTCTTGCCTTCCAAGTAAAGCTAGGTCACACCTTAACACCTTGGGATACAAGTCTTGTACGGATGGTCTTGTTCCTCAAGGTTGTACGGACCACACACCCTTATGTGATTACATGCTTCTCTTCTTCATGTCTTCATGTCAATAGCAAATGGAAAACCAGAAAGGAAGAAAACAAGACTGGTGGCAAGAGGGTACACCCAAGTCTATGGAGAAGACTATCTTGACACATTTGCACCAGTGGCCAAACTCCATACCATCCGGATCATACTTTCAGTGGCAGTGAACTTGGAATGGGATCTATGGCAAATGGATGTCAAGAATGCTTTCTTGCAAAGAGAATTGTAAGATGAAGTCTATATGAGACCACCACCAGGACTAGAGCACATGGTGAAGCCGGGAAATGTCTTAAGACTCAAGAAGGCAATCTATGGTCTAAAACAATCACCTAGAGCTTGGTATCACAAGCTCAGCTCAACTCTCAATGGAAAAGGGTTTGTAAAGTCAGAAGCAGACCACACACTCTTCACTCTCACAAGCCAGCAAGGTATAGTGGTAATTCTAATATATGTTGATGACATAATCATCACTGGAAATGACAAGGAAGGTATTATCTCCACCAAAGCTTATCTTAAATCTTCATTAGATATTAAAGATTTAGGTGAACTAAAGTACTTCCTAGGAATAGAAATTTGCCGATCCAAAGAAGGCTTGTTTCTATCTCAAAGGAAGTACACACTTGACCTATTGAATGAGGAAGGTGAACTTGGAGAAAGAGCAGCCAAGACACCTCTAGAAGAAGGCTATAAAATCTTGAGTGAGGGGGAGTTTGAGGATAAGCCTTTTGAAGACTTCAAACTCTATAGAAGAATGGTGGGGAAGCTGATCTACTTGACGATCACAAGACCAGAAATATCCTTTTCCCTGAAGCAGGCTAGCCAGCATATGCAAAATCCCAAAGTACACCATTGGAACATGGTAGAAAGGCTCCTAAGATACTTAAGAGAAGCTCCGGGCCAAGGTGTATGGATGGGATGCAACAAGAACACTGAGATTGTAGTATACTGTGATGCAGATTGGGCTGGTGATAGAGTGGATAGAAGATCTACTACAGGCTACTGCACATTCATAGGAGGCAACCTAGTCACTTGGAAAAGCAAGAAGCAAAAGGTGGTATCATGTTCAAGTGCTGAGGCAGAATATAGAGCAATGAGGAAGCTTACTAGTGAGCTCATTTGGATCAGAAATTTGCTAAGAGACTTGGGTATAGACACAACAACTCCAATCACAATGCACTGTGATAACCAAGCAGTCATTCACATGGCATCCAACTCGGTGTTCCATGAGAGAACCAAGCATATTGAAGTAGATTGCCACAAGGTGAGGCAAGCCATAGAGCAGAAGATCATCCTGCCTTGCTACACAAGAAGTGAAGATCAACTAGCTGATGTTTTCACCAAAGGAGCAAGCACCAAGGTCTGTGAGTCCATACATCCAAGACTAGGACTCATAGACTTGTCTAGATCATGATCCCTCTAAGTCATGGAGCTTCTACTCTTTCCTTCTTATGCTTTTGTCCCAAATGGGTTTTGCATATTAAGGTTTTAATAAGGGAAGTCTTCATGAGGTCCAAGCTTGACTTGTTCCACATGGTCAAGCTTGAGGGGGAGTATTGACATGAAGAAATAAAGAAGACAAGAGATTAGAAGTCTGGTATGCACAAACGTGTGAATCAAGGCAATCCGTACAGTCCGTACAAGACTTGACTTATAAGGAACATGAGTCACTTGTAAGGCAAGGGAACACTGGTGGTTGAAAGACAAGGAAGATATTTCACCGTAGAGACAAGATGGATGTCGGCAAAGAGAAGAGAGAGCCGTTGGAGAAGAGTTCAAATGGAGAGAGAGCCGTTTAGGTTATGTCGCTTTCAAGCTCCACTATCTCGGCCAAGCCCCCAATTGTTTAGTCTTATTTGGTCTTGTCCTTTAGCTTTCTAATCTGTCTATATAACCACATTGTATGCATACCAAATTAATCTAAGGAAAATAAATCCTTCTTATCTCTTTCTCTTGCGCAAACTCTTCCCTCTCTCTCGGATTTACTCATTCTCTCTCTTGTTCTTGAGCCTATCTTAATCTTTTCTTACATGGTATCAGAGCTTAACAAGCTCCTGATTCCACCACATTACTTCCGCTACAACACTCTATTCACTTCACTCTTTCTTTTAACCGGTTTAGATTTTTCAAAATCGATTCCCTCTTCTCTTGTCCAACGGATAATAGATTAGCGTTCTCATATTTTCTTTCAAATCTCTTACTGTGTTCTTGAATCTCTGGGTACTAAAGACATTCACAAAGAAGTTCTCAATTCATCTCACCTGTTCTCACCTCATTACACTCCCATTCCAACCGGAACTCTCTTTGCGACCAAGTCATGCTATTATCCAACGGTTAATAGCACCAGAAGAAGATGGAGCACCACTACAAACCACTGACGATCCCATCTACCCTAAAAGGAGCTAACTACATCACTTGGTCTCGCCTGACAAAAACTGCCCTTGGTGGAAGAGGCTTATGGGAGCACATCACTACAAGTGAGGCACCAAAGCGAATCACTCAAGGAGAAGATGGCAAGGAGGTTGTGGAGGTGGATGAAGGCAAATGGGGACAAGAAGACCTCATGGTGCTATCTATCCCACAAAGCTCACTTGACACATCAATCATGGAGTCATACTCCCATTGTCAAACCGCAAAACAATTGTGGGACACCTTAGAGAAGGTGTATGGAAATGCTTCAAACCTTACACGGATCTTTGAAGTAAAAAGAGCAATCAACAATCTCCAACAAGAGGAGATGGACTTCACAAAACACCTTGGGAAGTACAGCCAGCTGTGGGCCGAGCTTGAGATGCTTAGATCAAGCACCACCGACCCCAACACTCTTGAAGAAAGGCGTGAGCAAGACAAGGTCTTTGGACTTCTCCTCACACTTCACCCGAGCTTTAATGATGTCCTCAAACAAATTCTGAGGTCCAAGGAGCTTCCAAGTTATGATGAGGTGTGTTCACAACTCCAGAAAGAACTTGGATCAGATGGATTGTTTGGAGGATCAAAAGGAGGACTATCTATGTCTAACAAAGCTGAGAAGGTGGAGAATGCTGCCGCAAACAAGTCTTACTTCAAGCCAAGACATGGAGGAGGAGGAGGAGACCGGCAAGTGATGTGCGATCACTGCAAGAAGATGGGACACTCCAAGAGCAACTGCTGGTTTCTTCACCCACACCTTAGACCACCAAGACCAAATCCTGCCAGGGCAAATGAAGCAAAGTCTCAAGACTCTTCCCCGGCAAGCTCCTCTATGCGTATAGGAGAAGATGGCCGAGCTATGGTCTCTACAGCTCATGTGGTTGGTAGCACGTCTCAAGCTCACACTGAGGATGCCTTCCTCCGCAAGTCATACATTGAGGCTCTCATAAAAGCCATCAATGCAAATTCTGGTAACACAAATATTAAAGCTTTAAATTCTATACACAATGCATCTACATTCTCTAGTCCCTTGGTAATTGACTCAGGAGCATCCCATCACATGATTAGAGATGCTCAGCTTATTAACAATGTCAAACCGGCCCTAGGAAATGTATTGATAGCTAATGGTGATAGAATTCCCATTGAGGGAGTAGGTAACTTGAACCTATTTAACAAAGAATCTGAAGCTCTATATATGCCTAGTTTCACATCAAATTTATTATCTGTCAAGAGAGCAACTAATGACTTGAATTGCAATGTGATTTTTAGTCCTAATGAGGTGTGCTTTCAGGATATTAAGACCAGTAAGCTACTGGGCAAAGGTGTGAGCAAAGGAGAGCTTTATTTACTTGAAGACACCAAGCCTAGACCAAACTTATCTTGTGCTTTTAATTCTGCTTCTGTTTTAGCTAATGATGTACTTTGGCATGCTAGATTAGGCCACCCTCATTCTCGTGCACTAGGACTGATGTTACCTAATCTTGATTTTAAAAATGAAAGTTGTGAGGCTTGTATTCTTGGCAAACATTGCAAGTCAGTGTTTCCTAAGTCTTTAACTATCTATGAAAAGTGCTTTGATCTAGTTCACTCTGATGTATGGACTGCACCTTGTGTCTCTAGAGAAAACCATAAGTATTTTGTGACCTTTATAGATGAAAAATCAAAATATACTTGGATCACATTAATACAAAGTTAAGATAGAGTTTTACAAGCCTTTATAAACTTTCAGAGCTATGTAACTAAACATTTTAACTCCAAGATTAAGATTTTCAGGTCTGATAATGGTGGGGAGTATACTAGTCATGCCTTCAAAAACTACTTAGCAAAACATGGAATTATCCATCAGACAAGCTGTCCATACACACCACAACAAAATGGAGTGGCCGAGAGGAAGAATCGCCACCTAATGGAGGTTGCAAGAAGCATGATGTTCCACACACATGTTCCCAAAAGGTTTTGGGGTGATGCAGTTGTGGCCGCATGCTATCTCATCAATAGGATACCAACCAAAGTCCTTAAAGACATCTCACCATTTCAGGTACTGAACAAGCTTGAACCACCTATTGATCACTTACGTGTGTTTGGCTGTGTGTGCTATGTTTTGACAACAGGAGAACAAAGAAGTAAATTGGATGCTAAGAGTGTCAAAGGCATGTTTCTTGGTTATTCCAACACGCAGAAAGGCTACAAATGCTACATACCAGAGCTGAGAAGAGTCATGGTCTCAAGGGATGTCAAGTTTGTGGAGTCAGAAGGATACTATAGAGAAAAGAATTGGGAAAACCTACAAGACCTGTCCCAAGGCTCCACGGATAGAGCACACAAACCTGAGAACCATTTTTGAAAGCTTTGGGCATTACCACACCACAACCTAGTGAAGCTCCACGGTCCACCACTACCAACCCGGTAACTACAAACACACAAGAAGCTGAAGGCAGTCAGGGACCTGTCCATCCTGATCCTGAGGGGGGAAACTCACCTGAATCCATGACCCAAGAGGATCGACAAGATGAACCGGATTCAGTATCTCATGATCAAGATGGAACCAGAGATGTTCAAGATCAAAAAGAGAGGATTATGACCATGAGGAACAAGAGGAGGAGCAACAGATACAACCCTTGAGAAGGAGCAACAGATACAACTCTTGAGAAGGAGCACCAGAGTGAGAAGAGATCCATCCAACTGGATCAACACCAGAGTGTACTTCAATAGCAATGTGGTTGCTCATCCGATTCAAGCATTGTGCTCAATGGCAACATTTCCACAACAACACCAAGTCTTTGTTAGAATTATGAGTTTATGGTGAGTTTAAGAGAAGATTAGCAGCATCATTGTAAAGAGAGAGAGAGAATGGACGAAAGAGAGAGAGAGTAAAAGAAGAAATGATTTGCTTGATTCATTTAGTTCTGATACAACATATTATAAAGACCACAAATGGTCACAACTAGACAAATGAGAAATAGTAAATTAATAGATCCCTAGAAGACAAAGGCTTGGACAGAAGAGGTGAAAGGGACAGCTCTCCTACCTCTCTCCTCCTTAGCTAAACATGTGATCTCTTCATGTAGCCTAGCTCCCAACGGTCTCCTCCTTTATTTAAATGCTTCCTTGACCGTGGGAGAGTCCCCACAAGGTATTTATGCTCATACAAATCCCATGCTTGCCTTAGACTCCAAGTTAAGTCGCCTAGGAACATCCATACACTTGTACCGACCAAACTGCCTTTGATGAACCAGAATACTTCTCTTGATCTCTTAATCTTATTCAAGCCTTTATGTCTTCATGTCAACACTCCCCCTCAAGCTTGACCATGTGGAACAAGTCAAGCTTGGAAGCCATGAAGCATTCCCTCATTAAAACCTTAGCTAGGTAAAACCACA
>CAKOAT010286933.1:0-26306 GCA_932364175.1 Eruca vesicaria subsp. sativa | reverse complement strand
TGAAATCGACCCAGAACACTAAGTGTTTGCACCAAATCAAATTCATCTAATCCAATTACTATTTCTATTTCTATCCAATGTAGTTCGAGGAGTACAAAAGAACTAAGCTGCATTACCACCTATCTCCAAGGAGTACTCGCCGGTGGAAACGCTGAAGTCCGTCAGGGTCGCCGTAAACTACTCCGATGTTGACAGCTCCATCGAGGTGTGGAAAGCTGAGCTACGGGGAGTGGAAAGCTACGAGCAAGCTCGATATGGATGAGCTCTATTTTGGTTTTTAATTCTTTTAATTTCATTTTTTTTTTGGTTTCAATTGAATCAAAAACCAAACCGTGAATCAAAACCAAAACTAAAACCATTATACATACCAACCGAACAAACCATTATCCATACCAACCCATCCATAATAAATCGAATTTATTAATTTTTTTTTCAACTCAGAAAGGACAAAATGGTCAATTCAAGTGCAGTTAATGAATTGGTGGCATAGGGGATTTATGGAGCCCATAGGAGATTTTGCTATTGAGATTTGGGGGCTCTAGAGGAGTTGCCTCGCAAAGTAGGGGAAGACAGTAAAGTGAAAAGAAGTGTAGTGAATCTGCAAATTGGGTTTTCATTCTCTCATCATCAGTTGTATCGTCTTGGAATATGTGAATTGCCCTCCTCTAGGGTTCGATTCGCAAATTCGAATATAGTTTGTACTTTGTGAAGCTACAGGGAAAAAGATGGGCGAATCATCTCAGATTCTAAGCTTTTCTTGGTCTTTGTATACTCTTTCAATCGTCTTCCTTACTCTTCTTCACAGCTTTCCTTTTCAAGCTCAAGCTGCTCCTCCTGCTGGTAAATTTACCAAACTTACTTTACCTAATTTTTAATCGATTTTCTAAATATTTTTTGATCATCAGTGGTTTGAGTGCTTTGATCTGCTCACTCACTCCCCCAATTCACACTTTCCAATTCTGTGACTTTCTTATGATATGGGCTCTTAATTAGCTGTTGAGCTTCTGAATTTTGGTGTAAATTGGATATAGGTTCGTTGATTAAGCACGTGTCCTCGGTTCTCAAGTGGACTACTGGTTCATCCTCTAAATTATCCTCCCAATCAGGTGAGTATTGCTCTATAAATTGGTATTGTTTGTTGCTGAATAAAGATGTTGTTAATTTAATGTATCGTTTGCTCGGTCGTGTAGATACTCCTAATGTAGTTCAGTTTGAGAATGGTTACTTGGTCGAAACCGTTGTGGAAGGAAACGAAATCGGTGCCCTTCCTTACAAGATCCGTGTCTCTGATGATGGAGAGCTTTATGCTGTTGATGAAGTTAATAGCAACATCATCAAAATCACCCCTCCCTTGTCTCACTGTATGTGTTAATTCATCTTCCATTACTTGATTGTTATGTATGATGCTTCATGTGAAACTTTGTTTGTAACCTGTGTGTTGCTTGTTGGCAGATAGCAGGGGAAGATTGGTGGCTGGTTCGTTTCAAGGTAAAACAGGGCATGCTGATGGAAAGCCAAACGAAGCACGTTTTAACCATCCTAGAGGTGTAACTATGGATGATAAAGGCAATGTTTATGTCGCTGATACTTTGAATCTCGCCATCCGTAAGATTGGTGATTCAGGTTTGCAACTCTTCTTATGTTTGAACCAATCTAAAGGAGATTGGTGGTTGCCTTAATTTGTAAACTGTAAAGTAATTCTGAATCAAACTGAGATCTTAAGAGTGTGGAACGTTTTATTTTAACAGGTGTTACTACAATAGCTGGAGGGAAATCGAATGTAGCTGGGTTTAGAGATGGGCCAAGCGAGGATGCAAAGTTCTCCAACGACTTCGATGTTGTTTATGTTCGTCCTACTTGCTCCTTGCTCGTCATCGACAGAGGTAACGCTGCTCTTCGCCAGATCTCTCTTGCTGAAGAGGACTGCGAGTATCACTCTAGCTCTATCTCTTCTACTGGTAACAACTACCTTATTGATCATTTTGGACACTTTGATTAGTCTTGGATCATTGCTCGTGCTTACATTTCCTTTCGTTCTTGTGCAGACATCCTCTTGGTTATTGGTGCCGTTGTCATTGGTTACGCTACTTGTTTGCTCCAACAAGGTTTTGGACATTCTTTTTCCTCTAAAACGGTAAGTTTCAGTTTCTTTTCTTACACGCCTTTGTTCACTTCTCATTAGCCATAAAGGTTTCTGTTTTTTTATTACAGTCAGAAACCAGATTTGAGGAGGAGCAAACAGGCAAAGAGAAACTCTCTCGACCTGTCCTTGAGACAACAACAACAACCAAGGAAGAACCTGGTTGGCCCTCATTTGGGCAACTCCTTACCGATCTCTGCAAACTCTCCCTCGAGTTTTTGACCAGCAACCTAGTCCCAGCCCGATTCAAAACCAGCTCCAATCTAAGGCCACTTGATAGACTCAAAATGCCTGAAGACGAGCAAGAACCACCTTTAGTCCAAAGGCATACAGCTCCAGCACCAATCTCTGAATCCCGACACGCCCACTTGCCTAAACCGAGTGATAGTTACCCGGAACATAAGACATCGAAGACGAGATCAAGTAGTGCAACAAAGGATCCGACTTTGTCATCGTCCAAGCACCATCGATCATCATCAAAACGGCAGGAGTATGCCCAGTTTTACGCCTCGGGAGAGGTTGTGCAACCACCAAAGGTCCATAAAGAACGTTCAAGGCGTCGCCATAGAGATAAAACAACAGAGGCGGAACCAAAGACAACAGCTTCAGATACGGTGAAGCCAGTAGAGTACAGTAATAGTTCGAAGTTTGATCATTTCAACATGAGGAACAGCAAGTATGGACCTGAAACTCCATTTCGCTTCTAGCAAAATCAAAGCACATCCTCATGAGAAACCCTTTGAACCTTTGCCTTGGTGGGGGGAGATTCCTTATGTTTTGGTAGTTTCAGAGAAAAAAAAAAGCTAAAGAATTTTTCTGTTGTAAACTTGTAATGAATGATTGTTGGGTTGTTTCTTGTTGTTATATGAGCTTAGCTGCTGTAATATTCTGGATTATTGATTTTACATAAATTCACATCATCCTATTTACTTGGGCCACACACCATCCCCTTTCTCAACTACACTACCCTCTCTCTTTTTTTTTATTTCACCTCTAGGGTAATGGCAGATTCCAACCTAACAGAACAAATTTTATATCATATCGTTTTCAGCCAAACAATTTTTATATCATATCAAAACACTACAAAAAAAAGATCATATTACATCACATAAATAGTATCAGAAAAATAAATGATTTTAGTTTAAATCACTTATTTGTAAATGGTATAAATAATGTGTGTTTAACATCAGTTATAGTAATTGATGTTGTTATTAAATTATTAGCATCGCTTCAACGAAATTGATATAAATATATACTAACTTACATCACTTTTAAACAATTGATATTAATATGAGTTTACATCAGTTATATAATTGATACATTTTCTAATTTTTATTAACATTACTTAAAGAAATGATACAAGTTAAGATTACGTAAATAAAAGAGGAAATCATTTGACATCACTAATGAAATGATACTAACTTAATTTTAGTTAAAACTAATGTATTTTTTGTTCGGTTGATTACCTTATATTTGGGATATTTACTCTTATTTTGTTTCAAAATCTAAAAATTAATTATAGTTAAAAACAACTAACATTTTTTTTAATCACCGACTACAAAAAATGAATTTTACACTACATCAGTTAAACAGTTAAAATATATATATATCGTTATGTTATAAGTTATAAGGTGATACGTTACAATCCCAAAAATAGAGGAACCACTATCAATCACAAGCCAACTACTTGAAGTCTTGAACCAATAGATTTTTAAAATAAAATAAACTACAAAAGAAAAGAGATCACTCTCGTAGGGAATATTTCGGTGGTTTTTAATAAACTAAGACATATTCTCTTTTTTTTTGGTTAAGATCTTCATCTTCCTCTCACGCTTTCAATTTCTTTAACTTCTCTTAACAGTTTATATATCGTTCTGGGTTGAATTATTTGACTAAAACCAAAAGATCAACAAGAATAAAGCATTTATAAAAGTCATGAAGATGATGATTTATTTTTTTTATCATCAAGGATTCGAAATTTATGAGAGGTATTATTTCCTTTTCCTTTTTTTTCTCATCGTCCTCAAACTTTTGGAAAAATAAACGTTTTGAGAACTTTTGTTTATGGTTTAATGATCCTTCTTTGCTAGGATCAGGAACGTCAAGAGGTATATGAGGAGACAATGTTGATTGGATATGTGGGTGAAGAGTACAAGTCTAAGGGAATTAACTTTGCTACGAATAGAGATTGTTCAGCAGAATCCTGATTGAAGAAGCTTTCATGGCAAATTTCTTTAATTATGTTTTGCAATTTTCTTTGGATTCATCTTTGTTTCTGTTAGACTTCTCTCTATATTATTTTTACTTCTAGACTATTTTCATTGGAAATGTAAAACATTGTTAATGAAAAATATTGTATTAATTGATTTATTGATATTTTTTTATCTCTTGTATTGTTGTTTAGAAAAGAATATATACGGCAAAAAATAATATTTTAAACCAATAATTATATTGTTGACAAAAAAACCCAATAATTATATTGATATAATTATTCAAATAATTTTAAAATATAATATTAATTTAATATCAATTATTAAGAAATGATATAAATAGTTAAAATCAATTATTTTAATCGATGTTAATAATAAAATCATTTAAGAAAACTGATGTAGTTGTTAATATCATTTCATATAACTGATTTATATTGACATCATTTATACTAACTGATGAAAATATTTAGAATTCTTACATCAGTTTTTCATAAAATGATACAAATTATTTGCATCACCACTTTCAGAGTCATTTATATAAATGATGCACAATTCTTTTACATCAGTTATAAGTAATGCAAAAAAATAAAATAACTGATGCTAGACAACTCTTTTCTTGCAGTGAAAAAACTATCTGACATAATAGTGCTATTGTGAATTTGATAATTTATTTGAAATAAATTTTAGTTAATGTTGAAATCAAAACTGAAGTATTAAAAGACACAATAAAAATTGTTGAGATTGAAATAGATTATATTCCTATATTGAATATTTCTTGCAGTCAATAAGAACAATTCCTCTTTTTATTCAGATTCAAGGGTAGAATCCGACAAAATAACAAATATGTTAAAAAAAATTCTCTGTTTTAAATGTTCTCAATAAATCATATAGTTGTAAAGAATCTCATTCCAAGTATCTGGCACCCCAGCGAGACACCAGTGGCTGCAATCATTGGCGGTTTGGCCACCTAGACCATAACTCGAAGGGTGGCCATCTTTGCGGAGCAATGAAAGCATTGTGATGTCTAACAACGTCACTGGTTTAGATATTTTCCCAAGTGCTCTCTTCAAAACTCCAACTTCAGGTGGCAATCCTCCTGGATAACTTGTCCCTAAAAGTGGTTCTGTTTGTCCTGCGCAACTCTTTGCCGTTGGTTCACCCCATAGAGCTCCTCTATTTAACAAACATATCACCGTTTTAAAACCATTAGTTTTTATATTTATTATCTATTTGTAATATATGTATAACAACTTACTTGTAATGAGATGGTGAAATTCCTTGAAAAAAGACTTTAGTTTTCTGAGTATCTACGACTGTATCGATCCATTTTCCCCAAGTCCCAAGTGCGATTTGAAATGCTGCCACACGGTCCATGTCCTTTGTAACGTTAGCTCCTATTTGAATATAATCCCATCTGCCGAAATTGTAGTGATTAGTTTAGCCAAGAATAAGCAAATTGAAGAGTTAGTTGCTTGAAGAACACTCTAACGTACGGTTGTGAAGGACCTCTACGGCTCCACCAGTGCCAAGTATTGAAAATCAATGTATCCATGTCCGACCAATTATGTCCGTCATTGATAGAATCAAGCTTCAACACTCTCCCAATCTTCTCCCTCACTATGTCTACCAAATATACATTCCTATCCAGCTTCAACTCCACTCCATACTCCTGAAAACATCCACCATTTCCGGTTTAGCTTGTTTCTAAGTCATCCCGGTTTTCTAATCAACATATATTTTTTTTTTGAATAATCAACGAAAAAGTGTAGAGCTAATTGGCTGTTAATTACCTGGAATGTGAAGGTTGAGATAGTGCCTTGTGTGGTTTGGTTATAGGGAGAACTGGGAACAGAAGAGTGAAGCATACAAGTCAAAGATTGCCATTGATTTAAACTAAGAGAATCACCAACAAACATTATCTTCTTCCCTTTGTTTTTCTCTAGAAAGTCCACTCCATTGAACCTACACAACAAAACAATGAAAATTAACGGTGGTGGCGTCTCAAGGCAGTGTAAATGAGATACCAACGTTAGAAAAAACATAAGGGCAAAATCGTCAAGAGACTTTGAGTTGGTGTCCCCACATGTGTGGGGGAATGAATCTATGTCTTGTAACGCTTGAGAGTTTGGTGGGTGTCGTAAGCTCACTGGTGGCGCGTGTTACACACGACAAACCCACCAGTTGGCATATTGTGACAAAAGAGCATTTTAGAGATTCCCAAACACAGCATTTTCATTATGGCGAAACATATATATTATTTATAGCATTCTCTTTTACTATTGGTTGCTCACTCAAAAGTGCTTTGCAAAAAGGTATATACAATCTGTAAATGTTTTCCAGTTTCCTTATAAATCAAATCAGATTTCTTTACACTTTTGTATATCATTTTTGAACCGACAAAATGTAAATACTCTTTTATCTTTTTTTCCTTCATTTATTAATGTAATAATATAATTTCAACAAATAGAAACTGTTTAATAGATTAAAAGAAAAAGCTGGAATTAAAAAGCAAGAATAAGAAATTTGCTGGCTGTGCGTGTTATAATATTTCACTAGGTGTTGTGCCCGCATATGCGGGCATAATTTTCTTACGAATATTTATTATTTTTTGTTTTATTAATTCTAAAATAATATTATAAATTATTATTTTTTATAATTTTAAAAAACCTAAATCAAACATTAAAATACTTTTATATGAATTTTTATCAAAATCTATATGCTTATTATAGTGTTGAGAAACATCCACATAACAAAATATTTTTGAAAATATATTTATATTTTTTCTTAATATTTAATTTTAAATTGTTTTATAACATACATTTATATTTTTCATAATAAAAAAAAATTATTTCCAGATAACTCTATAATATTCTATAAGATATCTTATGTTTTAAATATGCATGAATGTGGATAACTATCCTATTAATTTATAATAAATTAACAAATATAATAAATATATAAATTTCATTAAAGGTACATTAACTTGAACTGTTCCCATTTTTAATACCTAATATTTAATTATATAATTAAAAGTATCTTTATACAAATGTTTTTGTTTGATTAATATTTAATTAAATTTGATTTTTAAATTTTAATTTTTAAATTTTATAATAAAATGATATTACTTTCAAAAGCCAAAATCATATATATATATATATATATATATAAATTAAGATATATAAGCATTATCATGTTGTTACAATATTATATTCAGATAATAATAACATATAAGAATTATCTTATTTTTGATTTTTCAGATAAATTTATTATATTAATTATTCTTTATTATCTAAGATAATAACATACTTATCTAATTTTATTTTTTAAATTTCGGTTTAGTTATAAAATAATTATATATAAAAATTTCATTAAGGGTAAAATAGATATTAACCGCTCTAACTTTTAACGTGAGAGCTCCGTTGCGAAAAATCACTTCGCAAATAATAGTATAGATAATGATACCTAGATTAAGTATATCTTGAAACAACAAAACAAAATAAATAGTTCCCAGAAAAAAAGTAATCGTCTAGATTAGTAAACTGATGATACCTTGCTAATTTGCAGTCCTGAGGTTGCCATCTGAAGGCAGGGTAATCGAGATCCGGCCGTCCATTTCTCTTGCAAGCGAATTCGCGACGTATGAAAGGACACGTGGAGGGATCGTAGAGTGGGTAGGAAGCGTCCTTCACCCACCGTCCCGTGAACATATCACATCCCTCTGCTTCACGAAGCAGAGGAAGAAGAAGAAGAAGCGATAACACTAATGCAGAGCCATATGAAATGGCGTTATCCTTTAAACCCATCTCTGCACAGAAGAGATAGAGAGAGAGATTCAAATACGCTGATGGGGTTTTATACACCCACGCATCTATATATATATATATATATATATATATTATGTATGTAATTTTGTCATATTAAGAGAATTTATTTTTGTTGGCTATTTTTGTGAGTAAATATATGAACTATAATGCCAAATTTGCTTTGGTAGGAAACTTTGAAATCAAATCTCAGCATTTCTTTGTATATATTTAATGACGTCATTTACTACTAATTATTTTTATGTTTTTGATAGTAAAATATAGTAACATATTTACATATTCAAAAAGTTTAAGTGCAATATTAGGAAAAAAGTGTATATTTATTCCTATAATTTACGTCGAGTTCATGCTTCGATTTTCTTTCCCTGAATCAGACGATTTGTTCGCACCATAAATAATTTGTGAAGACGTTTCTTTTTGTGTTTCGTTTAAAAGGATTTACATTTGCCGGTGCTACCCCGTGAAAGACTTGTGGACATATTAATTGATATTTAATCCTTCCATTAAGTTTAATTTGTAATGTCTTGTAGAGTAATTTCCTAAACGACAATATAGATGAATCATATTAAACAAATACAAGTCAAACATCTGTCAATAGAAACAAATATACAAACAGATGTTGAAAGAACAACAATATATTCTCTTACTTATCCAAATTAATCGTTATTGTTAGCAATTAAGCCAATTAGTTCTCTTAAAATGAATCTTGAAACGTATTGAAATCATATTTAGGATAGTCACCGATACAATAATGCCGAATACTTGTGTTGTTAATATGATAAATGATATCAAAATATTAGACATCAAATATTAGGCACTTAAACTCTGTTTTAGTGGTTACGCAGAATATGATTGATGGAGTGTAAAAGTATGCTTGAAAGAGTTGGTGGTATAAAATTGAAAATGTAATCGTACTTTTCACAAATATTAAAAATTAAAATATTTTAAAGAAATTTTAAATGTTTAAAATAATAAATCATGTGTAACCCACACTCATAAATCTTAAATATATATCACAAACCCATTTTTACAATAAGAAAATGAACTAAGAAGACACACAACAACATGCACATGACTCTAGACATCAGAGATGGCAAATTAAGGTCTAGTGTCTCAACAAGCCGACTGATATTTAAATGTAATTTTGGAGTTATTCTTGGTTCACCCTAGGGGGTTAACCATCCAATAGGATTGCATCATTTCATATTTGATATCTTTTAAAAATGGAAACAAAATCTTATTAAGTTATATTATGTTTTTAAAAATAAAAAATACAAAAATAAAAAAATAATAATAATAATTAAAAAACAAATATAATTTAAAAAAAAATATTTTAACACTAAACCCTAAACTCTAATCCTAAACCCTAAACCCTTTGGTAAATCATAAATCTTTGGTAAATTTTATAAAAAAAATCTTTAAAAACAATTCTTTTCACTAAAACACTAAACCCTAAACTCTAATCCTAAACCCTAAACCCTTGGGTAAATCAAAACATTAAACCCTAAACTCTAATCCTAAACCCTAAACCCTTGGGTAAATCATAAACACTAAACCCTAAACTCTAATCCTAAACCCTAAACCTTTGGGTAAATCATAAACACTAAACCCTAAACCCTTGGGTAAATCATAAATACTAAACCCTAAACTCTAATCCTAAAACCTAAACCCTTGGGTAAATCATAAACACTAAACCCTAAACTCTAATCCTAAACCCTAAACCCTTGGGTAAATCATAAACACTAAATTTTTATAGATTTATCCAAAGGTTTGTGATTTACCTAAGGTTAGACTTTAGAGTTTAATGTTAAAATATTTTTTTTAAATAATTATTTTCGTTTTTCTTAATTATTATTATTTATTATTTTTTGTATTTTTATATTTAAAACACACAATTTAACTTAATAAGATTTTGTTTCTTTTTTTTAAAAGATATCAAATATAAAATGATGCAATTCTATTGAATGGTGAACCTTCTATTCCGAAAACTAAAAGCCAAGAATAAGGGGAAAATGAGCATTTAATTCCCCAAGTATTTGAAATCAGCTGTTTTAATACTCAAGTATTGCTCGCGCAGAATAATTCCCCAACGAATAGTTGACTGCGCGAAATTAGGAACGAAATAGTCAAACGTTAACTGGTTAACGGAAAGATAAAGGTTTTCGTTAACCTTTTTACGGTTGACTATTTCGTTCCTAATTTCACACAGTCAACTATTAGTTTGGGAATAATTATGCGCAAGAAATACTTGAGTATTTAATCTGCCGATTGAAAATACTTGAGGAATTTAAAACATCAATATTTTTTAAAAAAAAAAATATAATTTAAAAGATTTTCAAGTCAGATACAATCAATATACGAGATTTTTACTTTTTGAAAGAGATTTTTGAGCTTTTACAATAACATGTACAATAATAAAAATAGTTATAGTGACAGTTTATTGTTGATGTACTTCATGTTTATAAAATCACATATGGATGATTTCATATCATTTACGGAATCATATGTTGTAAATTAGATTTCTACTTTAGAATATGGATGGCAAAAAATATCGAACCAAATGAAACCGAACCAACTGAACCAAAACCGCTCCAAACCAAACTGAACCGAGCTAAACCGAACCGAGAAAACAATGTGCTTTTATTATTATTTGAAAACTAAAGTCTCTATTAACTTTATACAATATACTTAAATCCTAACACTAACGATTACCTTTATTAACGCTTTAAAAAAAAATCTATTTACTTTAGTTAACTTTGGTTTGATTGTGTTTTTATAAAAAAATGATGATTTTTCTGATATTTTTTTCAGTTTTATTGTATAATTAATTTACAATCGGTAGATTAAATATTGATGTTTTAAATTCCTCAATTATTTTCAATCGGTAGATTAAATACTCAAATATTTCTTGCGCAGAATTATTCCCCAACTAATAATTGACTGTGTGAAATTAGGAACGAAATAGTCAACCGTTAAAAGGTTGACGGAAACCGTTATCTTTCCGTTAATTAGTTAACGGTTGACTATTTCGTTCCTAATTTCGCGCAGTCAACTATTAGTTGGGGAATAATTCTGCGCGAGCAATACTTGAGTATTAAAACTGTCGATTTCAAATACTTGGGGAATTAAATGTGCATTTAAGAATAAGTCGTAATTTTGTATAAAATTATATAAACCTTCTATTCCGAAAACTAAAAGCCAAATAATACTTCAAATGTAAACAAGAAGAGATGTTAACAGAACAACAATATTTTGTCTTCACTCGCATTACTTCATCTAAATTGTATTTGGACCTGTTTAATCTCTTAATTATATCTCATATTCTGTTTCAAGAAACGTAGTCTTCCAATTGTCTTAAATAAAATAATCATAATTCAGACGTTTAAAAAAAACTTTAACCAAAACCAAAAACAAAGAGAGTCGTCGTAATAATTACTTGCTCCATAATTTAAATTTTGTTGTCTTTTCCAATTACATTATCAATAATCAATTTCTAGAGTTCCAATAAGCAGAATCAAGCTTAACAGGGTAAAGATCACCAGCGTTGGCCGTGGACGAAGAAGACAACGTGAATGGTCCATCGAAGGTTTTAGTCTGATCCGTCACATTCGTCATCTCCATCAACGCGTAATGCTTCTTCATCGATCTCAAGCTCTCTTCGTCCTTTCTGAACGAAGCTTCAAGAAGCTTCTCAACATCCACCGCGGAGTGTCCTTCGAGCATGCTCACCACCGTTGACATAGACGGTCTGTCCGATGGAACTTGACGGGTGCAGAGGATCCCGATGTTGATCATCTTCATCGCCTCTTCTCTGTTGTAATCTGTTCCAAGCCTCGGGTCTACTACTTCCATCAGCTTGTTCTGCTCCCATAGAAAGTGCACCTGTGTAAGAAAACAAAATTCAGTTTCATGACTTCTTGTTCAGACATGTGTTTAAGGTTCTGGCCTTAACAAGATGAAACATTAGTCTATAATCCCTAAAGTATTAGTGATTAATATGTATATATTTTTTTTTGACCCCAAATGATTAAGAAAAATATATGTTTACTAAATTGTTTCGAGCCCTATAAATCTCAGGGCCGGCCCTCTAGGTTTATGGTTTTAGAGGTGAAAAAGATAACTTACCCAGTCAAGAAGGTAGAAGGGCGAGACTTTGGATCGTGAAGTCGTGTTGCTTCCTCCGTGGACTATCTCTAGAGCCACGACACCGAAGCTGTAGACATCTACTTTATCTGTCAAATGACCTCTCATGGCATACTCTGGAGCCATGTATCCACTGCACAACAAAGATAGATTGCTTTAGTTACAAGAAATCTAAAACTTCTTCTTTGTGATTAATTGGTTGAGTGACTCACTATGTTCCTGCGACTCTTGTGCTCATGTGTGTGTTTTCGTCATCATAAAGCTTAGCAAGACCGAAATCAGAAATCTTCGGGTTTAGTTCCTTGTCTAGCAAGACATTAGTGGCTTTGATGTCTCTGTGTACGATCTTGAGTCTTGATTCCTCGTGAAGAAAAGCTAACCCTTTTGCTATTCCAACGCAAATCTTCTGCCTAATTGGCCAATCTAGCCATATTTGACTCTCTCGAGGACCTTTAAATTTTATAAAACCAAAATAATAAAATGTTAAAAGCCAAAAAAATTTGTATTATATAAAACTATTTTAAAGCTAGAGATGTCTGTAAAGAGGATGGACTAACCAAAAAGTGCTCTTGCCAGGCTGTTGTTTACTAAGTACTCGTAGATTAGCAAGAGCTGTCCACCTTCAACGCAACATCCATATAGTTTCACCAGATGTGGATGTTGTAGAGCAGAGATCATACCAATCTCATTCAAGAACTCTCTGTTCCCTTGGTTTGATTTAGCTGATAGCTGCTTCACCGCTATTACGGTTCCATCAGTTAACTTTCCCTGTATATTCATACAATGGACAAAACTTTAGTTCATCTTTTCTTTTTCCCATAACAATGTCAATAACATTCTGATGCTAACCTTGTGTACAGGACCAAAGCCACCTTCTCCTATCTTGTTTGCTGGGTCAAAATTGTCTGTAGCAACTTTGATTTGCTTCAAAGAAAAGGAACTAATCTGGAAATCCAAGTTCTTGAAATCTGAAGGTGAAGCAACATCGTTAAGTTAAGGAAGATACAGTCTTTTTTTTTCTTTTTCAAAGGAAGATACATAGTCTTCTAACTCAAAATCAATTGTTGTTAAAGGTCAAGTCTATAAGTACCTTTTTCCATCTGACTCCTGGGTCTGAAGCAACCCCTCCACCATAAAATAACACCGATTAAAAGCACAAGAAACACCATCGAAGCGACTACAGCACCAACCACTTTGCAAGTATAGCTTCCAGTTCCAGGTTCGTCTGGTGGAATGAAATCTATAGCAAGATCATGGGAGATAAAATCAAGAAACAAGAAACAACAACAAAAACAACACTCAAGTAGAGATTAGCAAAGCCTACTTGGATCTACCGATACAGCTGATATGAGAGAGCCATATACACCTCTTGTGGGAATAGCTTGAGTTCCTTTCCCAGCCCAATACAATCTTATTTCCAGCTTCCCATTTGTAATCATAACCGGAAAACTCTTAATCACAGCTCTTCCAGCACCTTTTGCCTCATTCACAATATCAAAATCCTTAACCTCAAGCTTACCCTACACATTACCACACACACCAATATCTAAGCATTACAATATTTTCAAACATTATAGAGTCGTCTATATAATCTTTCTCGTAATTGTAATATCATAACAGTTTACCTGAATGTATATGTCAAAGAACCTTCTCCCCAAGCTGCTATATGTTTCATTGTCACTGAACATAATTTCCGCGAAATGAAGATTAACCGTATAGTTTCCTTTTCCAAGACAAAGAGCATAGTAAGTTAGGGAAATGGCTGAGAGACGAGCATGTGTATAAAGCAAGGGCTCTGCTATCTTAAGCTCTGATGTATTTGTCCATAAGAGTGCTCCTGTGGGAGCCGACCGTTCATCATCCAAAAAGTTCCCTGTGTTGCTAGAAACCCAACCATTTCTACTATCATAGAAGATTCCTCTATCCCATATATCAGCATCGAACTTAGTCCCGTTTACTGTTAGTTCAGTACCACCACAGTTTATATGAAGGCCATAGAAAGCTGACAACATAAACAAAAGATAAATCAGATGCGATGCAGCATATATGGTTTATGTGATTATATAGCTTCAAAGACTTACTCTTAGGACATTTGTAGTTACTAAGACACGAAACGTTTGAGCTGTAGCAAAGCATAACAAGCATATTGTATATTAATATTTTAGTAAAAAAAGAGCTTACTAGTTATTTGCCACTATGTTTTGAGAAGTAAGAAAAGAGCTTACTAGTTATTCGCCACTAAAGGGGTTGTGCTTGAAAACATGTTTCTGTATATAAAAAGAACCAAGAACCTGTAAGATTTTTAGTGAATTTAAAGGTACGATGATCTTGAGGTTTTATTGTTCTTCATACGCATTTTTCTTCTGACAATCTGAGGTTCTTGGATTTATGGAGAAGTTATTGTAAGTAAGATCACTGAAATATAAATATCCAAACAAGATTTTCAGTAAAAAGAACATTGTTGTATACACATATGATATATATAGTAGAAGAAAAACTCACATCTTGTCTGTTATGTCTACCATCCAACTTGGTACTTCCCCACTTAACATGTTACCTGTATAATATCTTCAAGATCAGAAAAAAAAAATGTAAATTTCAGAAAGCATTCAACAAATCATGAAAACAGAAGGGGAAATAAGAGCATCATACACGTTATCAACAATCGAAAGAGCACCATATGTTGCTGGGATTGGTCCACTTAGTTTGTTAAAGCTAAGATCTCTGCACAATGAGTCTCACAAGATTAGCTTGAGTAATTATTTTTTCGTATTTTATGCTTGCAGAAGAAGAAAAGAGTTTACTAACAAGGTCTTTAACGTTGTGATGGATCCAAGATAAGAAGGTAATTCTCCTGTAAGATTGGAGTTCCTAAGAACCCTGCATAAAACATAGAGTAGAAGTGGATTATAAGGTCAACGACCATTAGTGAATTTTGTTTAATTAGTATAAGGCTACTCACAATGTCCTCAACGATGTCATGTTTTGTACCGGTGGAAATGGAGAACTAGGTCCGTACAAGTCACTGATTATCCTACAAAAGTTTCAAATACGAAAAAAAAGGAAACAGTAAATATCATTGACAGTAAAAAGTAAAAACGAATCACACACGCAAAGTTGGTGTACTTACAAGTCTATTAACTTTACAAGAGAACCAATGGCACTAGGAATCGGTCCAACTAAACCACTTGCTTGAATAGCCCTATAACAACATGAATCAATACAACCAAAACCGATAACCAAAGAAACTGATTACGGTGAAAGGATTTCTTGCTTACAGTTTATTAAGTTTTGTCCAGTTCTGAATGAAATCTGGTATAGTTCCGGTAAACTGGTTGTCACTTATACGACTATAAAGCAAGAGAACAAATATATAACAAGTCAGAATCTTCAGCAAAACACATTGTCTGAGATCCCAAAAAAAACCAGAGTACTTACAAAGTAGTCAATTTAGTAAGTTTTGAAAATGTACTTGGGATGTCTCCAGTCAAGTAGTTCGAGCTAAGATGGCTACAAGGAGAAAACAGAGTCGCAACATTTTTAAATATCAAAAACTTCTAAACGAAGTGACCTTTTTTGAGAGAACATGGACATGGATTCTTACATTCTTTCAAGGTTCTGTAGATTCCCAAGCTCTGGAGGTACTTTCCCTGAGATCTGATTGGATTCCAAGATACTAAAAAAAGCCAATGAATATAATATTACTTCGTGTACGAATTGTTTGAGGCATTGTTCAACACATAAAGATCAAATAAGTGTACTCACAGTTCCTTAAGGGTTGTAATGTTTCCAATCTCTTTTGGGATTGAACCACTTATCCGGTTTGCAAGCAGTGATCTGTATTTCATCATCCAACAAAAATACTTAATCAGTATATAATACACACACACATACACACATATATATAGACTAGATGAAAAGAGACACATACAGGTTTACAAGTGGCAAGGTTCCCCATTCGGGAGGAATTGAACCGTTTAGATAGTTTCTAGACAGATCACTGCAAGAGAAACAAGAATGTGGCAGTTAAGTTAGTTAATGAAAGATACTGGTCATGGTAGCAGGTATTGTAATAATGAAAACGTTTAAGGTAAATATTTTTTTATTCATCTACTTACATCTCTTGCAGAAAAGGAAGTTGTGCGAACTCTTTAGGAAGATATCCTTGGAGGTCTTGTGCTTTGAGAACTCTGTTTCAACAAGATTTTAAGAGGGAAAAAAGAAGAGTGTATTAGCTTTTAAAAAAGAGTTGCAAAATATAGGCCCATTTGTTTACAGCCCAATAGCATTGCGTCAAAGCAACATGTGTGAAAGTAATTAGTTTTAGAATTAGACTCGCGGACTGAACAAAACGAGTAGCCTAAAATAGGGCTTTGCCGCTTTGGAAAATGAAATTCTAACTTAAAAAATAAATAAAAATTATATACTGATATTTCATGGTTAATAAGAATAATTTAATATTATGTTATTTAATAAAGAAGGATAAATAAATGTTTTATATGAAAGGAGAGAGGAAAAAAGAAAAGCAGTATATTCTTAATTAAATAATATCTTTTAAATTCTTAATTAATGACTTTGATGGTAGTAATAGCCAAATAGGTGCGATGAGAACGCGAGATCAAGTATATTTTAATTTCTCCACGGCTAGTAATTAATATTAATGATGGAAATGAAAATTTTATAAAAAGATATAAAAAAAAATTTAAAACATTAAAATATATAGGGAGGACGAAGAGAGGAACGAACATGCTGGTGACGTGGCAAACGGTGGAGGAGCAGTTACAAGTAACGACGTCTAGGAATAACTTGGTGACGGTAAGATTTCTCCAACTACCATCAGAAGAAGTGACGTCGCATGGATCCACGCTGAAATTCCAGTTACTCTTCTTCAACGCAGTGGCTACGGCTCTTAAAGCATCCACTGCGAAAAATTCAAATACACAGATAATTAACTACCAAACCATACACCATATACGTAACCACCCTATAAACTGATTATATATATGCTATGCATGATACCTTCTTCTTTTGGTAATGTTTGAGAGGATGCGAAGCCAGAGAGGATGAGAAAGACGAGGAGGAAGTAAGGGAAGATAAGTCGATTCAACGACATTATCAAAATTAGCGGCGATGCTATGCGATGAGGGTGAGGGACAAGAGACTCACAAAGATATTTGAGAAATGGAGAGAGAGAGACAAAGGATGATAGGTAAGTCAACACTATTTATTGGGAGATTAGAAGATTGGTCTAAATCCAGCGGTCAAATTAAAGATTGATATCTACTCTATTAGAATAGAAATTTTGTCATTCTATATAATGTAATATTTCATATTAGTTTAGGAATTAAGTTTAGTCAGCTCTATATAAGCATATATATATTGAGAGATCTATAAAAAATCAAAATCTACTGGTCAAATTAAAGATATACATCAACATATTAGAACTTTTATTATTATTATAGTTTATGAATCATGTTGAGTCATCTTTATGAGAATCATATTTATGGTAATTAACTTATTCTTTTGAGAGTCAATAATATTTTTTGAATTCTATATTCTTGTTAATTTATCATTACTAAAATAATCTTGTAAGTTTTAGATGTATATCTTTTTAACTAGTTCATTTAAAATCTATAATATTAAAATGAGATTATTTTTTCAAAAATGTTCATTTGGGTGAATATACAAATTTTAGTCAGTAATTGCATATTTATGAAACATTTGAATGTATTTGCATATCTGGTAAGAGAAGTGCATGAACTACATTGGTGCCCCTAGTATTTGCAACATTTGAATGTATTTGCAACATTTGAATGTAGGGTCTATTCCTTTGATTTCCCATCTCTAAGATGGACATGCACTTGTTTTTGACTTTGCAATCAATAAACCGACTAAAGATACAACACTGGTTACAGGAACAAAACCGTGACGTCTCTCTTTCCTTTCTCGTCAGAGTGTGTGCAGAGATGTTTGGAACACATACCACAGCAGAAATCTGACCCTACATTCCAACGTGTTACTCACAAGAAAGTGAATGATGTTAATATCCCAGACCATAGTGAACTGTGTTCCAAGAAGTCCCCTTGTCAACTTGATCCATACAGCTGCTGAGTAAATACACTAAAAGAAGAGATGATTTCGGGATTCAATCCCTTGCTGGCAAAAGATACACGATGGATTAGAGAGTTCCATGTAATCACACGATCTCTCGTTGTTAACCTGTTTTATTAAGTTGGACAAAGAAGAAAGGATGGCTTATACTTGCAAGAGAGGTCTAACAACTATTCTAGTGGATCCTATGTACGTTGCCATTCCATTACCAAACTGAAGTTCGATCTTTCCGATCGAGAAACACATATATAGGAATAGCTACGTTATGATCATGATAAGATAGACTAATTAAACAGTCAGTCTCCAGGGGAGAAACAACAACAAAAGTTTTACTTACAAATACTAAGCGATGTGTGTTGAGCCACATATCAGTTTCAAGTCATCTCTCAACGACTGTATAACTTCTTCTTTCATGTCATCGACAATTTAAAAACAAAATTTCCATCATATAATAATAGTTTACACATTATGGCATTTTTTATCTTGTCAGTGCCGCCACTTAGCCAGTTACAGTTAGAGGGTTTCGTCAAAGATGGGTTCAATTGGTTTACCCTAACCGGGATCTCGTTTAATACATTCTGTACGTGATTACTAGTTAACAAAAAGCGTTGACTCTAGTAAGCTTTCCTTCATATCATTGGTTTACATAGTTACACTTTACGGCATTACATATCCTGTCAGTGCCTCTGAGGAAGCTATTGGTTTCCGAGAAAGATCACTTCAGTTGGGTTACCCTAACCGTAATCTCGTTTAGTACATTCTGTACCGGGTTACTGGTTAGCAAAATGCATCGACTCTCGCGCAAATCTGAATCCCAAAACTGCATTTAGGGTTTGACAATAAAACGAAACCCAGAAGAACAGAACACAGTAAACCCTAAAAACAGAACACTGAAGAACATAGGAAGGAGATAATCAACTTAGGTTCTTTTTGGGAAAAAAAAAATTTGGACCATTTCTCGATTTGTGCGTGTCATCCTTGCGCAGGGGCCATGCTAATCTTCTCTGTATCGTTCCAATTTTATCGGATGTCCCCGAAGGGACAATCATCTTCGTAACTCTATCGCCATATAAACACAGTTTCTGCTCTTGGCCTGAACGATGTGGGATTGTTCATATGTCGTTGAAAGCTTTAATGGGCCTGTTCATATCATAAGGCCTCACTTACTAATATTCTTGGGCCTATTACATTTTTTTTGTCCACGTGCTCATTACATTATTGTTTAGTATAAACTGCTCACCACATTATTTTAGAATGAATTACATTATTGATTACTTTTTCCTGATACTATATGATCCTAAATCTTAAAAAAAGTGGGAATATCTTGTCTTGAATAATTGGTTTATGGGAAATAACTATAGAAGATAAGAAATAATGACGAAAGTGCATAATGATAAATTATTTTTATTTTATTTTTGATAAAGGGTTTATGATAAATTATTTTACTAAAAGCTTTCACTGTAAACACATATATATGTTCAGTCGACATGCATTTTAAACTATATAGTTTCGCCACCTGGTACGACAACTAAAAGGAAGAATAAGGTTGTGCAAAATGTAACGATTAGATTTCAGAACGTGTATTTAAGTTATCTTTTTCTCTTTCGGTGTTACTCATATCGTGAGAAAATATCAGTACAGCTGCAACTTGTTTATTTTATAATTTAATCCTATGTGCTGTCACTAATCTATCATATTCAACAAGTGATTCTCCTTTGGAAATTTGAATTAGTGTTGTAATTAATAACTGTAACCTTGATTAAATCCACTATCGGTGTAAAATAATAATAAATTTGTCGACATTTTATCAAATTAGGAAATATTAGGTAGTGATTGTCTCTTGGTTAAATTCTCAGTCTCCACCATTAACTTTATATATCTATATATATATATATATTAAAAAATTGTATATATACGAACATGTGGTGGCCAATATTTTATTAGGGCAAAATCTGTAGGGTTTTGTTTCTGTTTTCTATCAACCAATTGAAAACAGCAAAAACATGTATTAGGGCAAGATTCCAAAAAAAAAGCAGAGTCCAATGCTCTCCCATGTTCTTCTAGCTGGTACGTTACCTCAAATCTAGGATTACATTACAGCCAATACGCCATATAGTTATTTAGTCGGCTAAGCTAAATATATACTTATAAAAAAAAACAATTATATTGTGAAATAAAAACACTTTTATGAAATACATCCTTTATCAAAAACTGTAGAAAGAGATATTAAAGTATATATTCAATTATTTCTAGTATCACTTGACTATACATATTCCATTACTGATATGGCCAATTATCGATAAATTTAGTGATAATTTGATATGCCTTTTTTACTCGGTAATAAGAGTCGAAGAACACGTGAGTCGATAGATCTGGACATGTAAAAAGAGCAAGTTTGTTGCACAATTCAACTGACTCAATTCTTCCTACCGCAACATCCTTTATCTGCTCCTTCTAGTCCTACAAAGTAACAAAAACCATATATAAATATATTAATATTAACATTGATGTACATACTTTATCCCCCCCAAAACAGTAATGTACATAAGAAGAACATTTAGTTTTGCTACTTTAAGTATGCATAGTTGTATAAACGCTAGCTTGACCTCTTAAGAGGATATTGGACATTGATGAGTAAGTATGATTTTGGAAACGTTGAACGTCTTAATATAGGTGTGATATACACACGTCATAACATATGTGACATGGATATTTTCTTAGAATTGCATTTGTTTCTAAATTTATGTGGTCATATATGACGCGGTCCCAATTAATCAAATCAACGAAGACTACCGAATGAATCGATGATGAGAAGCCAAGATAATTAAAGCCTATGAAATTCTTATAAACCTTTGGTTCCACGAAGATGAGAAAATTAAAGACTAGACCAGCTCAACTATGATTTACGATCCCAAATAAGATGGCCCGCATAAACAAATTAAAGCACGATGATTGGAGGCTCCACAGTCCCATACGAAATATACTGTGGTCCATCTTCCATGTAACGATTATGAACATTCAATGCAGTCATCCATTTTGATTCTTGTTTTTTTTTTTTTTTATTGTAGGTCCGAAGACGAGTTCGTGGTCCATGCTCTCACGCTCACCTTTCTCCGTCATGATTAAATCCTTCCAAGCAGCTTTGAACTTAACGTCCAAACTTTTAACCTTTCCGTAATCTATCTGCATTAAAATTTTGTCAACTAAAGTCTTTCATTAAACGTAATAATAATATTTGATAGGACAGTATTTAATGTTGTAAGTTCAAGATATAACCACAATTAAATAATGCAAAAATTAAATCAATAATGCAAGTATAAGTAAATACTTATGATTTATTCAAAATTTCTTTTAAACAATTTTATAAGATTTATTTATACAGTTTTATACGGTGTAGTGTTTACGCCTTAACATATACTACTAAATGATATCTAATCTATACAATCTTTTCTCTCTAGCCTAATACATCAATAACTGAAGACGACCAATAATACTTTTAAGAGTTTTTATCTCTTAATTAAATCAGTTTGTGTTTCTCTCGATATAGACTACCTCATAACTATTTTATAGTCATTCTCCACATTTTCTAAACCTCGTTCAAGATAACATGGATATGGACATCTCCCATAATAATAAGTGCAACTTTTATTTTTTTGGATTTGCACTTATTGCTCTTTCTTTAAATCATAAACTTGATCCTTCAGTTTATTTATCTTTTCCTTTCTCCAAGATACACAATTGCTCTGCAAATCTACATGAATCCAACTAGTATATTGACTCCACATGGTCTTCACCACTCAACACATCCTATGCGTCAGCGAGTACTTCAAAGCAGTCTATTGACATCTACAAGTTGTTGCTTGCATCATCAATCTCCCTTTTTAGCTTTGTGTGCCGATCAAGCAACACATTCTTCTGGTTTAACAACCACCTTCCAAACCTGGAAACATTCATGCTAAATGTGTTTTTCTCCCCCACGAGATGTGCACCACTCAATGCTTTTCTTCTCATGAGATATGCATTCTTTGGACCTAAACATCACCCGTCTTCCCTTGCTTGATTGCATATTAAGCTAAAACAAATGCTTAGATGTCAAGACTTACATACACACCCATCTGCTTCATCATGCGTAATTATGATACAACTCGTGCTGCAGTGGAATATATTACAAGTACTGCATTATGCTTTGACGCACATGTCGAACTACCTCTCGACCAGCTTCTATTGAGGACCTGGCTCACTTCATGTGTCTTCATCTTGACCACGAGCCCCTCACGTACACCGAGTGTACACTGCACTCATTGCTATTGTCTTTGAGTGATTTCACCATCACTCTCCTATTGATCACCTCGCATCAGTTTCTGGCACACTTCGATTTCTTTCCCTTTGAACCACAAACAACTCCTTGTCCTGGATCTAGACATGATGCTCTTTGATCTTCTTCAAGAAAACTTTTGATAGAGTTGCATCCTTCTTCTGGTGTCTCTTTCCTGATCTCATCAAGTAAGCCACACTTGACTATCAAAACATTTTCAACCCTCTTGGGTTCAATGAACGTCTTCTTCACCCTCTTGGCTATGTTTTTACTCTTCCACGAGCAAAACAGTCCACTTTGTGGTGTTCAACCTTCCTATAAAATCAACAGCACATTCGATGTCGCTTCTTCTTTCACCTGACACAGTTGTTGATACACTGATCAATCTCTTTGCTTGTAGCGGATGCACAACCAGGCATCAGAACCTCATGTCTGACCTTCATGTTGGTGAACTGATGTACTACCTTTGGCTTGTTACTCACAGCTACATGCTGTTGAATTTCCTATTGTATTCCATGATGTACGTTATGACGTACGTACCTACAAACTTCTTTATCTCATCATTTTGATGTGCTTCCCTACACTAAATTTGACAGTTCTTTTTGATGTACTTCCTCAGTACTCTTAGATCCTCGATAACCCAGTCCTCAATTCACCTTGGTTGGTTATTCCATCGATAGAATCTGATTAATTTTTCTGGATCCACTGTTGAGCATTCTAATCTGTTTGCGATTCTTAACCAAATCACGTTCCAACATTCTTGCTCTATCTTGTTCACCAGTAGCAACTCGTTTTGCTTTCCAGTCACATCCTTCAGCCTCAGTTTCTGATCCTTGAGCTTTAACCACTTTTCATACAACATGTGATACTCCTCATCCTCTGTACCAACATCAAAATTCTAGGATTCACTAGATTCTTCATTGCATGCACCAAATGCAACAAGATTCTTCATCACCTTTCCATCATCAGACGACTTCAATGATACAATTTTTCCTTTCTTTGTGTTTGGACATTCACGCCGTGTGTGTCCAACACCTCTAAACTTAGAACACTTGAGTTCTTTTCGTTGTGCTACAGGGAAGTCACTCCTCATATAACCAAAAACCTCACACTCAAAGCACTGAAGATCTTCTCTTTTTCTTCCATTGCCACGATCACCTCCCTGGCGACCATACTGATTCCTCCCACCAGAGCGGTTCATCATCCTACCAAATTTCTTAGCCAACATACCCATGACATCTTCAACCTTCTGAACTACGGTTTGTTTCCATCTCTTCTGCCTTCAACATATCCAAAAGTTTGTTAAACTTGATCTCATCCGTGTTTGTAGTCATCTTCAATACTTATGAGCCACAAACCTAGTTGAAAGACAACGTAGTAACTTCTTTACAAGTTTCTTCTCTTTGTACTTCTTTCAAGTACATATTCTTCATACGCTATAGCATTGAGTTTGGCACTTATGCTTGCCACATAATCAACATCATACCACTTATTCTCAAACTATGATTCGAGATGGCCTAAGTGTGCTCTCATCTCCTTAAAAATAATTCAACAAGATCTCCCACCTCTCTTTAGCTGAAGTACTCCCCTAAATAAGTTGGAACAGTTCTGCTTTAACTTCTCCAGAAATCACTGATAGAGCCTTTGCATTAAATTTCGATGAATTTCGCTCTGCCTATGTCCAATCCTCTTTTGGTTTTGGGCTTCTTCCCATATTATGTGACCAGGGTAAGCTCCTCACACCCAATCTCCACAGCTTTCCATGCATCTTCATTGATTCCTCGAGTCAACTGCTTCATGTGAGCCTCCCAATAACCATACTGGTCCGCATCAACATGATCATCTTCTACATAAAAAAACAATCGTGTCCATCTTCACCTTCAGAATTAAACCGAGAAGTTAGGTGCCCCGATTTGATACCAATTGTAAGTGCAAGATGCAACCACAATTAAGTAATGTAGAAGATAAATCAAAAGACAAGAACGTACAAGCAAACACTTATTTTTTATTAGAAATCACCGTTAAACAATCTTACAAGATCTTGTTTATTCAGCTTTACATCTCTAGTGTTAAGACCCTAACACACACAGCTGAAGGATTTCTTATCTACCAACATTGTCTCTCCCTCGTCTGATACACCAGGAATTGCTTGAGGACGACCAAGAACACTACCAAGAGCTTCTTTGTCTCTATTAAATCATTCTCTATGTCTCTTTCTCGATACATATTACCTCATAGCTATCTTATATTTATTTTCCACGTTTCCAAAACACTTGTTCAAGATAACAAGGATATAAGGATACGAACATCTTTCATACCAATAAGTGCAACTTTTTTTTTCTTAGATTTGTATTTATTACTCTTTCTTTAAGTTATAAATTTGTTCCTCAAATTTATCCGCTTTTATTTTTTTTCACAATACACACTTGCTCTTAAAGTCTAGTTTTAGTTTTAAAATAATATAAATTTTATTCTAAAGTTTTATGTATAAAACTTAAATTTCTAAAAAAAAAATCTGAAATATTTATAAAATATACAATTTTTAAAGATTAGAATGTTAAATGAGAAAATATTGAAAAATCATAAATATAATATATAATTAATTATAAGGACCAAAATACAAATAAAAAGATGAAACTTCAAATTTGAAGTTTTGAAATTTATTTTTGGAGAGCCAAAAGTTCTATATTTAATGTTATTGAGTGTCTTTTGGAGATGCTCTAATAGATTGCTTTTACGTATAAATAATGTTACTTGTTTTGGGAATACACGCTTTACATCACATTGGCTGCGAAACAATATTAATGGAATCTTTTCAACAGTAATCATATATTTCACCAACATAGTGAATATTTTTTCATTACATACAATGACTTGGTTAGAGAATCTATTATATGGTGTATGCTCTATTCGTATTCTTTTAAGCCATCATTCAGTTCATTGACTTTTTTGTTTTGCTATCATTCAATTATGTTTAAGATTAGCATTATTGTACATATTTTAGTAATTGAATTGATCAAATGTGAATGGAACCGCAAAAAAGTAGATCTCAAATGATGTTATATATATCATAGTTTGGTTTTTATTATTTACAAAAACTAAACTGAGTCGATATTTTAAATATATATATATATATATACGTATATACACGTATGTCACTAAAAACCGAGTTCAATCAAAACTAAAATCGATAAAAACATGTAGTCTTATGGATAGTAGTGGTGTTATCATCCGGATTGCATGTTGTTGACAAACATAAATCAAAAGAAACGTATCTTATATTAGTGTTTCAAAGTTTTAAAAAGACTGAAACTGAAAGACAAAAATATAACGAAAGCCAAATCGGATTGAACATTTCCGAAAATCCATTGTAGGAGATGGGTTATACCCCTCCACAAGGCCCATCAAAGGAGGGAAACTTAGCCCAGCATGACAATATACTCGGCCCACCGGGTAACACCAAAACGACTCGGCACGAGACGCGTTTAGTATCTCGACTAAACGTGTTCTAGAAGAGTCGGCGGAAGTATCTTTTACCCGAACTACTAAACGGGCCTAGCGGTAAT
>CAKOAT010286822.1:0-24770 GCA_932364175.1 Eruca vesicaria subsp. sativa | reverse complement strand
TCAAACATGTTTCCTTGCCTTCTCAGACCTTCCCAACGTCCATATTAAGTCTCCACAAGTCCATTCTTGCCTTGCAAGGTAAGTTAGGTCAAGATGTTAGCTTGTGGAGCAAGACTGCACAACTAAGCCCAAATCATTTCTCTTGATGTACTTGTCTTTGATAATGGACTAATTCCTTTCCTCTGGTTATTCTCTTCTTCATTTCAACAATCCTCAATGTCAGACCTACGGATGTAATCATTTCCTTGCTCCTTGGTGCTCATTAGACCTCCACCAGTGTAAGCAACCATAGATTTCCCGTCAGTAAGCTCCCGAGTTTTTCCTCCTCCTCCTTTGCTTGTACCAGCTCCATTTGTACCCTCTGACATGTTAGCTCTAGCCTCCTTATCCTTCATGAACTTGGCTGGCTTGAGATGTGGATGAAGGATCCAGCATTGGTGCTTCTTGTGACCATGCTTCTTGCAGTGATCACACGTTCCATTAAACCTCCTCTCCTCATACTTCCCATAAGCCGCTTTATTTGCCTGATATCCTTCTCCTTGAACCTGCGGATTAGCTTGATTAGAGCATCTCCAATGTAAAACTCCATTTTTTCCTCCAGAATGGAGTAAAAAAGTATATGGAGTAAAAATGCTCCAACCCCACTCCATTTTCCACTCCATAATGGAGTGATGAACAAACAAAAAACAGATTACTCCATTTATGGAGTAAACTCTATTATGGAGTAGAATATGGAGTAGGGTTGGAGTGTTTTCTACTCCATATTCCCTTTTACTCCATTTTAGAGTAAAAAATGGAGTTGGGTTGGAGATGCCCTTAGCCAAGGACAGCTCTCCCTTTCCACCAAAGAGCCCCATGGAGCCTTCCTCTTTTTGTATCTGACCACACACATCTTCAAGAGAAGGGAGCTTTTCAGAGCGCAAGATGTGCTTGATGAGACTGTTGTAGGATGGGTTGAGTGTGAGCAAGAGGCCAAAGACCTTGTCTTGCTCACGCCTCTCAATCAGCTCTCCTTCATCCATGGTACTAGGTCTCAGCATGTCAAGCTCTGACCAGAGTGCTCTAAACCTCCCAAGGTGCTTGGTAAACTCCATTTCTTCTTGACAAAGGTTGTTGATGGCACGCTTCACCTCAAACACACGGCTCAGGTTGGATATGTTCCCATAGACCTTCTTCAAAGTATCCCATAAGTCTTTAGCTTTAGTGCAGTAGCTATAAGCTTCTAGCATAGATTGGTCTAGGGACCCTTGCATCACGGAGAGGACAAGTAAGTCTTCTTGCTCCCATTTGCTCTCATCGGTTGTGGTCACTTCCTTATCACCATCTTGCGTGATGAGCTTTGGTGCTTCATCAGACGTGACATGACTCCACAACCCCTTGCTTCCAATAGCAGTATTTACCAACCGCGACCAGAGTAGATAGTTTCCACCCTTCAGATTCACCGGAATCTTGATGTTCATGTGCATGTTTCCTTCCATCTCCACCAGCTTGACTTGAAAAGCTTGATAAAGACTCAACCGTATACACACACACTTTTCAGCTTCAAAAGACTAACACTTTAGTCTTCAACTTCTTATAGAACACCTTCTCTAACCCACCACAAAGCTTTGAAACTCTTAGAAACCACACGCCTTGTGATGAACTTGACTTGAGTCTTCAAAAACACCAAAACGAGAACTCAGAAATCTTTCAACCTGGCTCTGATACCATAATGTTTTTATGTAATCTGAGTAAGTTAAGACTTAATAAAGAGAATAAGAGACTCGTAAAGAGATTTGGAGAAGATTAGACAAAGATAACAAGATTTGAGTAAAGTATGAACTAAGAGACTAAGAATAAAATGAACTCATACTTTCTTAATTAATCTGAGTGAGAGATTACAAATATATATTTGAGATTAGATGAGGGTTTTCGTGTGAAGAGAGGATAGAATCTGAGGCTAAGCATGTAGAGTCAACACTACACTTTTGAGATGAATGGGTGAGATCTTCCACACGTTTGATCCCATAAGCATCTTGGACTGATCCCTTTTACTTTCCAGCTAGCACACAACTTGCATTTGGCTCCAACCTTATCTTTAAACGGTCACATATAAAGTAGTCCTTCTCTTCCGTGTGGAGTGTTACCAACTCAAACCTTCTCTTGTAAACCAAGTCATCTCTACTCGTGTCCTCCTCTTACTTGATTGCCAAGCTTCTCATGTGTACGGACCAAGTCATGTCCGTACACATTTCTCCACCCTAAGTTTCTCATACTTCTTTTCCTCTCTTATACTCTAATCACTCATCCTCCTTCATATATAACATATCTCAACTCAACATTCACAGCCACTGATAATACAATCCTGATGGTATGAAGCTTAGCAACTGGAGCAAACGTATCAATGTAGTCTTCACCATAGGTTTGAGTAAACCCCCTTGCTACCAGCCTAGTCTTCTTCCTCTCTATCTTTCCATTAGGCAAGTACTTGATGGTAAATATCCATCTACTTGTCACTGCCTTCTTGCCCTTTGGAAGATTACTTTCATACCATGTATCATTCCTTATCATAGCATCAGATTCATTTGCCACAGATTCTCTCAATTCTTTATCTGGCATAGCTTCCTCATAGCTTCTTGGAACCTCATTCTTATCCAAGCTCTCCACAAACATACAATGCTCATCCGGGAACTCAGTAAAAGAACAAACCACTTGAGATGGATGCTCCACAGCTTGTGCATTGTAGTAAACTCCTGTCTTAACCCAATCAGAGGCAGGACGCCTTATTCTTGTACTCCTCCTTAGTGGTTGCTGCTGACCCACTTCTTTTATCTGCTCCTCTTCTACTCCTTGATCCTCCACATCTTCATTAATCTCATGAGATGCACCTTGATCAGGATACCCGGAGCTCATAACTTCTTGAGAACCCTCTTGATCCTCTTGGTTACTTGGTTCCTCTTCATTGTTGCTCGGCTCTTGTCCTTCTTGACCATTAGAGCTGCCTTGATTCTCATAGTCTCTCCCCCTCTCATGATCAAGGTGAGGAGATGGACCTGTACCTTCTGCTCCTTGTGGTCTTGGAGCCTTACTTCTCGGATCCTGGGTAGTCTTTATCCCAAGCCTCTCCATAATTATCCTCAAAGTGGCTCCTCTATCTGCTGTAAGATCCTTCAAGTCTTCTTGATTCTCCTTATCATAGTAACCTCTTGCTTCAATGAACTTGACATCCCTTGACACAAGAACTATCCTAGTTACTGGATCATAGCACCTATACCCCTTTTGGCTTGTAGAGTAACCCACAAACATAGTCTTGGTACTCTTAGCTTCCAACTTGTTTATCTGCTCTCCCGGGACAAGCACAAAGCTTAGACAACCAAAGACTCTTAGGTGATCCAAACTTGGCTTGTACTTGTTGAGGACTTCAAATGGAGATTGACCATCAAGAACTCTAGTAGGGGTTTGGTTGATTAGATAGCAAGCAGTGGAACCAGCATCACTCAAAAATCTTTTTGGCACACTTGCTTGAAACATCATAGAACGAGCAACCTCCATAAGATTTCTATTCTTCCTTTCAGAGACTCCATTCTGCTGAGGGGTATAAGGACAGCTAGTTTGATGAAGAATCACATGTTGAGCTAGAAAATGTTTGAACTCATGACTTGTGTACTCCCCTCCATTATCTGACCTAAAAATCTTAACCTTAGCTTGATAATGGTTAGTCACATATGCATGAAAGTTCCTAAATGCATCAATCACCCTATCCTTTGTAGGTATTAAAGTTAACCAGGTGTATTTAGATTTTTTATCAATGAAAGTTACAAAGTATTTAAAATTATCTCTAGATGAACATGGAGCAGTCCACACATCGGAGTGTATTAAATCAAAGCAACTTTCATAGATAGTAGTAGACTTTTTAAAAACAGTTTTACAATGTTTGCCTAAAATGCAAGCCTCACAATCATTATTTTCGAAAACAACACCTGGTAACATGAAGTTCAAAGCTCTAACATGAGGATGTCCTAGTCTAACATGCCACAAAGCATTTTTATTCAAAACAGAAGCAGAATTAAAATAACTAAAATCTGAAACCGGAGCTAAGTCTTCAAGAACATATAGATCTCCCTTGGTAGCTCCTCTACCAATCATCTTGGAACTCTCAATATCCTGAAACCTCACATCATCAGGGGTGAATATCACATTGCAATTTAAATCTTTGGTACACTTCCTGACACTCAAAAGATTGTTAGTAAATTCAGGCATATATAAAGCTTTAGAATCTCTATTAAACAATCTTAAGGTACCAATACCTCTAATAGGAATTTTATCACCATTTGCAATTAACACACTACCATTGGCGGGTTCTAAGTTCTTGATTAAGCTAGTATCACTTATCATATGGTGAGTAGCACCAGAATCAATTATAAGAGGTCTAGTTATGTTTTCAGCCTTATGACAAAGTATACTAGGTGATTTGAAAGTGATAAGAGGTTCATTCAGCCTATTAGCATTCTCTATACCATTCCCATTCATCCTAGCAATACTAGACCAATTATAAGATTCATTTTCTTTACTAGTGAGTAAGGAAGCACCGTAAGAGTTAGCAATGATATTACCATTATCTTTGAGCATCTTGATAAGATCCTCAATATCCGACCTCCTTATGTAGTCATTGGCATTGCCCCTGGTGCTTGAAGAGCCTCCCGGACCTGTGTAAGCCACCGTAGACTTGCTCTCACTCACTTCCTTGCCATCACCACTAGCCGCTTTACTTGTACCAGCTCCATTAGAACTCTCAGCATTATTGGCTTTCCCATCCTTGTCTTTCAGGAACTTGGCTGGCTTTAGATGAGGGTGGAGTATCCAGCACTGGCTCTTCTTATGCCCATACTTCTTACACTGATCACACGTTCCATTGAACCTGCCTTCATACCTCCTCTCCTCATTTCTCCCATAAGCCGCCTTGTTAGCTTGGATACCATCACCTTGAGCTTCCTGAACTGCTTGACTTGCCAATGTGAGATCACCCTTGTTCCCAAACAATCCAATGGACCCTTGCTCCTTTTGTATCTGTGTGCACACATCTTCCAAGCATGGAAGCTTCTCAGCCCTCAAAATGTGCTTAATGAGTCCATTGTAAGCCGGATTGAGAGTGAGAAGAAGTCCAAAGACTTTGTCTTGCTCACGCCTCTCAATCAACTCCTCTTCATCTGTGGTACTTGGCCTAAGCATCTCTAGCTCAGACCATAGAGCTCTAAACTTCCCCAAGTGCTTGGTGAACTCCACATCTTCTTGAGTGAACTCATTGATAGCTTTCTTCACTTCAAACACCGGCTTAAATTAGAGACATTCCCATACACCTTCTTCAGTTTCTCCCAAAGGTCTTTTGCTCTTGTGCAGTAGCTGTATGCTTCAAGGATAGACTGATCTAGTGACCCTTGCAACATGGAAAGGACCAACAGATCATCTTGCTCCCATTTTTCATCATCCGTAGTGATGACTTCCTCATCACTCTCTTGAGTAATCCTCTTTGGAGCTTCACCAGATGTGATATGACCCCAAAGACCTTTACTTCCCACAGCAGTGTTTACTAACCGTGACCACAACAAGTAGTTACTTCCCTTTAAAGTAACCGGAACCTTCATCTTCATACCACTCTCCATATCTAGCCACTTAACCTCCAAAGCTTGCTAAAGACAGAAACTTTGAGATGAACCACCAGAGATACCCACACCTCAAGACTTCACACACAAAACAACACCTCTCCAAGACCACACAAGCCTCGGACCAACCAAATACACCTCAAAGACTAAAACTTTTTTTTTTTTTCAAACGAACAAATCTTAGAACACAAGTAACCGAACAAGGAACTCAGATTATGCCTAACCTGGCTCTGATACCATAATGTTTTAGTAGTAATCTGAGTCTAGAAAGAGATTAGGAAGAGATTAAGAAAGAAAGAATGAGATTTGGAGTAGTTTAGACAAAGTAGTGACTAGTAACTTGAGATATGAATAGTAACTTAGTCTAGAGAGAAGAGAGACTCAAAACTTGCTTATCATTAATCTTGTGGAGATTACAATATATAGAGAAGCTACACTAGGTAACACGGATCGCAAGACCAAAGCATGTGAGGTCAAAGGAAGAAGGGGAGCGTCCATTTGAACTCATGGACCATAAAGAACACACGCTTGATACCAAGCATCTTGGACCGAGATTCCATTGCCTTTCCAGCTCATACCAGCTGGCTCAGCCTTCCCTCCTTATCCCTTAACGGTCTTGAACACTATTCAAACCTTCCACCCGCCTTAGCCATTTCTAAACCAATGTAGACATTCTCTTTTACTTGCTGAACACTTTATTACTTTACCATGGTAACTCTCATTGTTACCATGGTAACTTTATTTTTACCATAACTCAACATCTGGATCGTCACCCACCTTCTTCTCCTTCACACCATGGCCTCCATCTTGTACCAAACAGCTCAAAGACCCCTCCTTTCTTCAAGACTTCTAGGCGCCATGGACTGGACACCTTCTTCTTTGAACTGGATGGATGAAAGCTCATGGATAAGGCAAGGCGCCTTTGGAGTGGCCTCTCCTTACACCTTTGCTTCCACGAACAATCACCATCAGGCTGGGAATGATAGAGGATGAGGAACCACGGACAGTAATCAAGCTTCAGTCTTCTTCTTCATGTATGGACTGAACCGGATCTATCTTGTCTTCATGGTTTGTTTTTGAGGTGAGGGATGGAGCTGTGATTTGCGGAAGCTAAACACCAAGAACTGATGAACACAACTCTGATACCATGTTAGATTTTCAGAGTACAAGGCTGTGTGTGAGAGTGATGAACAAAACGCCTCTTAAAGGCAAAGATAGCCTTGTTTTGGTTATGAGATAGATCTGATGGTATGTGTATGAACTCAGATCAGAAACAAGTGTATAAGAGAGATTAGAGTGTATAAGAGTTATTAAGTGTTTTAGTGTTTAAGAAAAGGAGAGATTAAGGGATTCTGATCTAAGAACACACACTGATTTATTATGAAGAGAAGGGGAAATCCCCCATTCTACTTAAGCTTACAAAATCGCCAAACAAAGGCTTATATAGCCATTTACAATCTGAAACCATTAAACCTACATCTAATGGCTGATAATAACTTGAATAATGGATGGCTTGGATCAGTCTTGGTCTGGTCTTTGGTCTTGGGCGAAATGGTTGTGATTGGTTGATTCAAACTGGTCAAAGAAGGCTGCACTCTCATTGGCTCTCCTTTGGATCCCATGAACCTTCCCATGTATCTGTCCAGATACATGGTCAATACATAGTCAAGAGAAAGCTCACGCCAGCCTGTTTCCAGCTCTTTAAGCTCCTCTGACTTTGCCCCAATGGTGACAATATTCAAACCAACACGCCACAAAGCTCATTTCTTCATTCTTGCTGATTTGGTTCTTGTCTTGTGTCACAAGTTCCTTGTGACCCAAGATATCCCAATAGTGATCACTATTCTCAATAGTGATATCAACAGTGACCACCAAACCCTATTTATGCACAAGCTCAAATGGTCACACTAGAATGGAGTTTTAGCATCTTAGGTCAACATTGGTCTTGTACGGATCCGTACGATCCGAGTACATCCGTCCGTACCAAATCCGCACAAGCCCTAACCCTAAGTTTGCACACTACTCCATTTCTTCCCAAATGATGTCAAAGTCACTCCTTGACTTGACCATAAACTTGCACCAGCCTTAGATCACTCCTTGACCTTCTTAAACACTCCTAAAGCTCTTCCATAGCTTCCCGGAGATCAAACCCTAATCTTGCACCAGAATCAATCTCAACCCAACACCTTTGTTTTCTCTTTTTCTTTCTTCAAGTTAATAGATATCTGATTCCTGTACTCCTCCTTAGCTGTTGTTGCTCTTGAGGACCTCCATTTTCTTCAGCTTCATTTTGATCAGGTGACTCTACTCCTTGATCATGTGAGCTTGACTCACTAGGACTTCTACCTAGTTCTCCTTCATTACTCAACTCTTCACTCTCCTCACTCTGATGAGTGTCTTCAGTTCTTCCCCCCTCACGATCAGAGGTGGGAGAGTTACCTTCTTCATTACCCGCATGGATGTCTCCATTCTCCATATAAGTTTCTCTTACATGTCTTTGACCAACATTCTGATCCTGGGATACACCAATTCCAAGTCCCTCCAAGATCTTCCTCAACACATCCGCCTTGTTAGAAGTATGATCTTTCAACTCCTCTTTGTTGTTCTTCTCATAATAACCCCTCTCCTCCATGAACTTAACATCTCTTGATATAAGTACTCTTCTGGTAGTAGGATCATAGCACTTGTATCCCTTTTGAGTTGAGGAATATCCAATGAACATAGCCTTACTGCTTTTAGCTTCCAATTTGTTCCTTAGCTCTCCGGGAACAAGAACAAAACACAAGCAACCAAAGACTCTTAGATACTCCAGTGAGGGCTTATACTTGTTAAGAACTTCAAAAGGGGCTTGATCTTCTAGAACTCTGGTTGGTGTGCGGTTGATCAGGTAGCATGTTGTAGCCACAGCATCACTCCAAAACTGCTTGGGAACATTGGTCTGAAACATCATTGAGCGAGCCACTTCCATCAAGTGCCTATTCTTTCTTTCAGCAACCCCATTCTGCTGAGGTGTATATGGGCAGCTAGTTTGATGTAAAATCCCATGTTGAGCTAAATGCTGCTTGAATGCATTACTTGTATACTCTCCACCATTATCAGACCTGAAAATCTTAATCTTGGCATGATAATGGTTAGTAACATATATTTGAAAATTTTTAAATGCATCAAGAACCCTATCCTTTGATTGAATTAGTGTTAACCAGGTGTATTTTGATTTTTCATCAATGAATGTGACAAAGTATTTATAATTCTCCCTAGACAAACATGGTGCAGTCCAAACATCACAGTGAATTAAGTCAAAACAATTGTCATAAACAGTAGATGATCTTTTAAACACACTCTTACAATGCTTGCCTAAAATGCAAGCCTCACACTTATCATTTTCAAACATAACACTTGGTAACATAAGGTTCAATGCTCTAACATGAGGATGACCTATTCTAGCATGCCACAAAGCATTTTTATTCAAGACAAAAGCAGAATTAAATGAGCAGTTATAATCAGAATTAGGAGCTAAGGCTTCAAGCACATAGAGATCTCCTCTTGTCACTCCTTGTCCGATCACTCTACTGCTCTTAATATCCTGAAACTTCACATCATTAGGACTAAAAACAACATTACATTGTAAGTCAGTAGCTCACTTCTTGACAGATAATAAGTTTGATGTAAATTCAGGCATATAAAAAGCTTTAGAGTCCTTACTAAACAATCTTAAATCACTAATTCCTTTAATAGGAATTTTATCACCATTAGCAATCATAACTTGGCCACTAGCAGGTTCAATGTTCTTAATCAGATTAGTGTAACTTATCATGTGATGAGATGCTCCTGAATCTACTATTAAAGGTCCAGAGATTTCCTTAGCAGTGTGACAGTTTAAATAAGATGATGTAAAATCAGTACCAATGTTAGATGCATTGTAATGAATATCTAAAGACTTATCCATCCTAGCAATTCTAGCATTTCCTATTTCCATCATCCTAATGTTTCTATTATCACACGCATGATTGTCTAGACTTCCTATGATCAGAGAAGCACCAAACGAATACCCACTAGTGTTACCAAGAATGTTACCATTATCCTTGAGCATTTTGATGAGAGCATCCATCTCAGACCTCTTGATGAACTCATCATTGCCACAGCTTCCTTGAGCTCCTGTATAGGCAACCAAAGACTTGCCATCACCAGCCTTGACATCTCCAGCCTCTCTTCCATCAACATTGCTCACACGGTTTGATGCACCAGCACTACTAGACCCTTCAGACACATTAGCCCTTCCTTCTCTTTCTTTTATGAACTTGGCTGGCTTTAAATGAGGATGAAGAATCCAACATTGACTCTTCTTATGACCATGTTTCTTACAATGGTCACAGCTTCCATTGAACCTCCTTTCCTCATACTTGCCATGAACCGCCTTGTTTGCTTGACCCACTTCACTTTGGTCAACTTGAGAAGCTTGGTTTGCCAATGAAATGTCTCCTTTATTTCCAAACAAATCTATGGAACCTTCTTCCTTCTGGATTTGAGCGCAAACATCTTCCAAAGATGGGAGCTTCTCTGACCTCAAGATATGTTTGATGAGACTGTTGTAAGCTGGATTCAAGGTAAGCAAAAGGCCAAAGACCTTGGCCTCAACATTTCAAGCTCGGACCACAAAGCCCTAAACTTCCCAAGGTGTTTAGTGAACTCGACATCATCTTGAACAAGATTGTTGATGGCTCTTTTCACTTCAAATACTCTAGTCAGATTGGATATATTCCCATATATCTTCTTCAAGGTGTCCCACAGATCCATATCTTTGGTACAGTAGCTGTAAGCTTTAAGGATTGATTGCTCTAGAGAGCCTTGTAAAACGGATAACACCAGCACGTCATCTTGCTCCCATTTGTCTTCATCAGTGGTAATGACTTCTTCATCACCTTCATGAGTAATGAGTTTTGGGGCCTCCCCACAAAACCTTACTTCCCACGGCGATTTTCACCAACCTTGACCACAGCAAATAGTTCCCTCCCTTAAGGGTAACCAGAATCTTCATATGGTGTGACATCTTCCCTTCTTCCATCTTGGACAGCTTGACTTCAACAGCTTGAAAAAGGTGAGGACTTGAGTAGACTCGACACACAACACTTCAAAGATGAGATCTTTTGTCTTGAATATTCAGAAACCTTCTAAAGAACCAGACTTGAACTCGCGGACCAGACTAGAGAACAAAAGCTGAAAACTTTCTTCCGTGACCTTCTCCTTGTAGCTACAAGGGTTTAAACTCCTTTACCCTTGAGTTCCAACAACGAACACCAGAGTCTATCTAACCTGGCTCTGATACCATAATATTTTTAGGATTTGATAAGTAGTTTAGGTGTTTGGGATAGTGTAGAACGCAAGAATAAATGTTTAAGTGTTTAAGAAAGTTTAATCAAGAACAATAAGAGACTAAGAGATTTCTGAACTGTCTAATCTTTCATTAATGGTGAGATTACAGATTTATAAGAGTAGATACACGGTAGAGAAGAGAGACTAAGCATGTGAGGTCAATGTGCATAAAGTAAGATTAATGGTGTAGATTCAAGACATGCTTGATGCCAAAGACATCTTGACTAGATGCCTTCTACTTTACAGCTAGCATCCGCGCCTCCCTTATCCACCAACGGTCATCTCCTTTTGTGCAAACCTTCCCTCTCATTCAGCATGTTCCCTTGGACCAAACCTTCTACACAAATGAGTAACTTCCGCGGCACTCTCCTTTTATCTTTTACCCGAGGTAACTCCATGTGTACGGACAAGCTCATGTCCGTACACTTCACCCTATATTTGCCCAATACCAAATGTGTAGAAATGCATTTGAGAACACTTCACTTCTAGGCTTGTCCGTACCATCCGTACTGTACGGACCATCACCCAATTCTTGCACCTTACTCCTCTTCTTCTCCATCTCATATCAACACTCTTACTATCTATAACTCAACACTCCCCCTCAAGCTTGACCATGTGGAACAAGTCAAGCTTGGAATGCCATGAGCACCTTCCTCATTAAAAACCTCACTAAAGAAAACCCTTTTTGGGATAAAACCTTAATGAGGAAAAGAGTAAAGGCCCCTTGGCGAGGGGATTAGCTGGGTATAGTGAGATCCACTAGTCCTAACCTAATGTGTATGGACTCCATGGTATTTTGCCTAGCTGCCTTAGTAAACACATCAGCCAATTGATCTTCACTCCTTGTATAACATGGTAAGATAAATCCTTGAACCAACATCTGCCTCACCTTGTGGCAATCAACTTCAATATGCTTGGTTCTCTCATGGAACACTGAGTTGGAGGCAATGTGGATAGCTGCTTGGTTGTCACAATACATTACCATTGGTGTGGACTGATCGATCTCCATATGCTTCAGTATCCCCTTGATCCATACAAGCTCATTGGTTAACCTCAACATGGCCCTATACTCGGCTTCTGCACTAGAACATGAGAACAACTTTTTGTTTCTTGCTCTTCCAAGTCACTAAGTTGCCTCCAATGAATGTACAATAGCCTGTGGTTGATCTCCGGTCAGCCCTATCACCAGCCCAATCCGCATCACAGTATTCTACTACCTCAGTGCTTCCATTACACCCCATCCATATACCCAAAGTAGATGTACCATTTAGATACATCAGTAGCCTCTCCACCATGTGCCAATGATGCTCCTTTGGTACTTGCATATGCTGGCTCACCTGATTCACATCAAAACAAATATCGGGACGTGTAATGGTTAAGTATATCAACTTACCAACAAGCTTCCTATAGAGCTTGGGATCATGGAATGGCTTGCTATCTTCAATCTCCCCCTCACGTGGAACCTTGTATCAATCTTCTAAAGGCATTTTAGCTGTCTTTCCTCCTAGCATACCTGCATCTTTCAAAAGATCAAGTGTATACTTCCTTTGGGACATGAATAATCCTTCCTTGGATCTACATATCTCAATACCAAGTAAGTATTTCATCTCTCCCAAATCTTTAATCTCAAACACAGCTTTAAGATAATCTTTAAGAGATTGTATACCTGCCTTGTCACTACCAGTTATGATGATATCATCAACATAAACAAGTAGGACAACAATACCTGATGTGGTTGTAAGAGTGAAGAGGGTATGATCAAGTTCTGATTTCTTGAAACCTCTCCCATTCAAGGTGGTGCTTAACTTGTTGTACCAAGCTCTTGGTGACTGCTTAAGACCATAAATAGCTTTCCTCAGCCTCAGAACATTTCCCTTCTTTACAAGATTCTCAAGACCCGGAGGAGGATGCATGTAGACTTCATCTTCAAGCTCTCCTTCTAAGAAGGCATTCTTCACATCCATTTGCCACAACTCCCATTCAAGGTTAACCGCCAGTGACAAGACAATCCTAATGGTGTGAAGCTTTGCAACAGGAGCAAATGTATCAATGTAGTCCTCTCCATGGGTTTGAGTAAACCCTCTTGCAACCAGTCTTGTTTTCTTCCTATCAATGGTTCCATCAGCCTTGTACTTGATAGTAAAAATCCACCTACTAGTAACTGCCTTCTTTCCCTTAGGAAACTCACTTTTATACCATGTTTCATTCTTGATCATGGCATTTGCTTCAGCAGCAATCGACTCCAGCCATTCTTTATCAGTCATAGCTTCTTCATATGTCCTTGGGATGAAGCTGCTGTCCAAGTTTGACATGAACACACAATGTTCCTCAGGATATTGAGCAAAAGAACACACGGCCTGTGCTGGATGCTCAACAGCTTGAGCATTGTAGTATACCCTTGTATTAACCCAATTTGATGGTGGATATCTGATTCTTGTACTCCTCCTTAGTTGTTGTTGCTCTTGAGGACCTCCATTTTCTTCAGCTTCATTTTGATCAGGTGACTCTACTCCTTGATCATGTGAACTTGACTCACTAGGACTTCTACCTAGTTCTCCTTCATTACTCAACTCTTCACTCTCCTCACTCTGATGAGTGTCTTCAGTTCTTCCCCCCTCACGATCAGAGGTGGGAGAGTTACCTTCTTCATTACCCGCATGGATGTCTCCATTCTCCATATGGGTTTCTCTTACATGTCTTTGACCAACATTCTGATCCTGGGATACACCAATTCCAAGTCCCTCCAAGATCTTCCTCAACACATCCGCCTTGTTAGAAGTAAGATCTTTCAACTCCTCTTTGTTGTTCTTCTCATAATAACCCCTCTCCTCCATGAACTTAACATCTCTTGATATAAGTACTCTTCTAGTAGTAGGATCATAGCACTTGTATCCCTTTTGGGTTGAGGAATATCCAATGAACATAGCCTTACTGCTTTTAGCTTCCAATTTGTTCCTTAGCTCTCCGGGAACCAGAACAAAACACAAGCAACCAAAGACTCTTAGGTACTCAAGTGAGGGCTTATACTTGTTAAGAACTTCAAAAGGGGCTTGATGATGTGATCATGGACCAGAGTACTAAAGGGAGTAAAGAAAGCCTTGATGAGCCACATGATGCCACAAAGCGCCAGCAGCCTGGTGATGATGCTTTGACAATTCCAGAAGGTCCCATGACCCATTCCAAAGCCAAGAAACTTAAGGAGACTGTTGTAGGATTACTCACTTCACATCCACAACAAGAAAAAAGTCTTGGACAAGGTTTGAACCGAGATATCTTGATCACCATTCAAGCTACCTCTAAATCAAGCTGAGTTAGTGTTTAGGCAAGACATTTGGTGTGTGCTCTTTTCCTTGCTTTTGTTTTTTTCACACGAGGTTTTCCGGAGGAAGGTTTTTAACGAGGCCACGACTTGTCTTACAAATCACCTAGGCCCCATCTCGGTCCAAGACTACTAGAAGATCATTTATCTTTAGCTTATGTTATCTTTTAAACAATAGTTTTCATGTTATGTTTTTAAACCCTAGAGAGCTTGTTCTCTGGTTTCTTTATTTAAAGGTTTCCGCAAACCCTATTGTACGCAAGCAATCTTTTATCAAAAAACCCTTTTGTTCTTTTAACAGCTCTCTCTCTCTCTCTAGAAGTTTGTTGTGTCCATCTCTGGTGTGTCATATCCAGAACCTTAAGGGTGTTTAACTTGTTGTGTTATATCCGAGTTGATCATCTAGGAGTATCAAGAGCTCTCTCATCCCTCTTGTGTCACCATTCAATCCACACACCTTGAAGAGCTTGAGTCCCTGATTCGTTCTTGCAAGGATCTATCCTCCCCATCAACCAAAGAAGCATCCAAGGCGTGTGTCATGTGGTATCAGAGCAACTTTGGTTAGGGAAGTATCGTTTACTCTTTACCTCTTTTATTTTTATCCGCAAAAACCTTTAATAATCTTGAGCAAGAAGTAGATCTAAGGTTGTTTAGGGCTGCTCGCAAATCACAGAGTCTTTTGGCCGAGTTTTAGAAGAGTTTCCATTTTTTTAGTTAAGGCGAAATCCCTAGTTAAATTTGAATCTAGCCGCCTCGCTTTTACCTTGCCGAGCAAGTAATTTTCTTTTGTCGATTTTTTTCTGTTTCTTCTCGTGATTACCTTGAACTATTTACTAGTGATTGTGTTTCCTTGTTGTAGGCAGCCATGGGAACCGAGACTGAGGAAGAAGCCGAGTTGGTCCGGAAGAACAAGCTGCTCATCGAAGCCTGACGGCTCAACTGAATCAATCTATGATAGCCACCACGATGACTGAGATGATGCGGACCAATCTTAATGAGCTCAGCCAAGAGTTCAGAGAGCAAGTACGGCGAGCTACTGGTCAAGGTCACAGCCGGGAGACTAGGAGAGAAGAGAGACCTAATGCAACTCGATTAGAGCATGCCGGTTCTGAAGAAACTGATAACTACTATGAACATATCAGTTCTTCATCAAGACAAAGCCAAAGTAGGCATAGACGCGGGCAAGAAGGAAGGACAAACCAGAGAGACGAGCTTGCTGGTTTGAAGATCAAGATACCCCCCTTCCATGGTAAAGCTGATCTGGATGCCTATCTTGAATGGGAAAAAAAGATTGAGCTGGTCTTTCAGTGTAAGCAGTACAATAACCGCAAGAAGATCCAGATAGCTGCTACTGAGTTCTATGACTATGCTCTAAGCTGGTGGGATCAGTACATTACTAACCGTAGAAGGAATGGTGAGGAACCTATTGAAACATGGACAGAGATGAAGTCTATCCTGCGCAAGAGATTTGTTCCCAGTCACTACCATCGAGACCTGCACCATAGGCTCAGAAAGTTTACTCAAGGTTCGAGAACAGTGGAAGAATTCTACCAGGAGATGGAGTTACTCATGCTAAGGGCTAGCATATCTGATAATAGGGAAGCAACCATGTCAAGGTTTCTGTGTGGTTTAAACCGTGAGATACAAGACAATGTTGAGATGAAACATTATGTGGAGTTAGAAGAGATGTTACACAAGGCTATTCTTGTGGAACAACAGCTCAAGAGGAAGGGACATTCACGCACCAGTTATGGCTCCACCCGGTTACACAACCCCAAGGAAGAGAAGTCTAGTTATCCTAAAGAGTCTAAGCCATACCAGCGAGAAGGCAAGTCCTATCCGAGGGAAGAAACTAAACCAAGTAGTACCCTTGACAAGGGCAAAGGCAAGGCTTAGGTTTCTAGTTCCAGAGCTCGCGATGTCAAGTGTTTCAGCCAAGGACGAGGTCACTATGCCAATGAATGTACCAACAAGAGAGTCATGATCCTGTTGGAAGATGGCGAGTATGCCTCAGAAGATGACAACACCGAGCCTGATCAAGAAGAAACTGAAGAAGAGTTTGAAGAGGGACCAGTCCAAGGGAAGCTTTTAGTAGCAAGAAGGCTCTTAAGCTTGCAAACCAAGACTGAAAAGCTAGAGCAACGTGAGAACCTGTTCTATACCCGGTGCTTGGTCCAAGGAAAGGTTTGTAGCCTTATAGTTTATGGAGGAAGTTGTGTGAATGCTGCTAGTGAGACAATGGTCAAGAAGTTGGGTTGAAGGTTTAGAAGCACCCAAAACCTTACCGGCTACAATGGCTGAATGAAGAAGGCACCATGAAGGTCTCCAATCAAATTCTCATTCCTTTAGCCATAGGAAGATATGAAGATGAGGTCTTGTGTGATGTCTTACCTATGCAAGCGGGTCACATACTTCTTGTGAGGCCTTGGCAATCTGATCGCCGAGTCATACATGATGGTTTCACCAACAAGCATTCCTTTGAGTTCAAGGGACGCAAGACTGTCCTGGTTCCTTTGACACCAAAGGATGTTCAGCATGATCAGATTCAACTCCAAAAGAAGAAGGAGATTGATCTCAAACCGGCTGGGACTAAGCAGCCAAACTTCTATGCAAACATGGGTGATATCAAAAGAACGCTCTATTCCAAACAATCAGCTATTTTACTTGTGTTTAAAGAAACTCTCCTGAACTTAACATATTCTGCACTGGTGTATCCGAGTGAAATGGTTTCTCTTTTGCAGGAGTTCCAAGATGTATTTCCAGAGGACAATCCCATTGGGTTACCTCCATTGCGTGGGATTGAGCATCAGATATACTTTTTTCCAGGATCTACACTGCCAAACCGACCAGCTTACAGAACCAATCCGGTTGAGACAAAGGAGTTACAAAGACAAGTAGAAGAACTCATGGAGAAGGGCTATATTCGAGAGAGTTTGAGCCCCTGTGCTGTACCAGTGCTCCTCGTGCCTAAGAAGGATGGTACTTGGCGCATGTGTGTTGATTGTAGATCAATCAACAACATTACAGTGAAGTATCGCCATCCTATACCTAGATTAGATGATATGCTTGATGAATTACATGGTTCTTGCATTTTCTCTAAGATAGATTTGAAAAGTTGTTATCATCAGATTAGGATGAAAGAAGGAGATGAATGGAAAACAGCATTTAAGACTAAGCATGGTTTGTATGAGTTGTTAGTTATGCCGTTTGGATTGACAAATTCACCTAGTACAGTCATGAGGTTAATGAATCATGTTCTTAGATCATTCATAGGCATTTGTGTTGTTGTGTACTTTGATGACATCCTAGTATATAGCAAGACCTTAGAAGATCATATATAACATCTTAGGGCTGTCTAAATGTATTGAGAAATGAGAAACTCTTTGCCAACTTGAAGAAGTGTACTTTTTGCACGGATAACTTGGTTTTTCTAGGCTTTGTTGTAAGTGCAGATGGAGTTAAGGTGGACGAGGAGAAGATCAAAGCCACCAAGGACTGGCCAAGCCCAACCACAGTAGGAGAAGTGAGAAGTTTCCATGGGCTTGCTGGGTTCTACAGGCGTTTTGTGAGGGACTTTAGCACCATTGCAGCTCCATTGACCGAAGTGATCAAGAAGGATGTAGGATTCAAATGGGGAGAAGCACAAGAAACCGCATTCCAACTCCTCAAAGAGAAGCTTACTCATTCACTTCTCTTAATGCTTCCTGATTTTTCTAAAATATTTGAGATTGAATGTGATGCCTCAGGGATTTGAATTGGTGCTGTATTGATGCAGGATAGGAAACCCATCGCCTAATTTAGTGAGAAGCTTGGAGGAGCCACTCTCAACTATGCAACCTATGACAAAGAACTCTATGCCTTGGTGAGGGCCTTGCAAACATGGCAGCATTACTTGTGGCCCAAGGAGTTCGTCATCCACACTGATCACGAGTCCCTAAAGTATCTAAAAGGGCAGAATAAGCTTAGTAAGAGACACACAAGGTGGGTTGAGTTCATTGGGACCTTCCCATACGTGATCAAATACAAACAAGGTAAGGAGAACATAGTTGCTGATGCACTATCCCGGAGGTATGTTCTCTTGACCACTCTTGATGCTAAGCTACTAGGTTTTGAACAGATTAAAGATATGTATGACACTGTCCTTGATTTCAAAGAAGCTTATGTGTCTTGTGAGAAGTTTGCTACAGGACATTACTTTAGACGAGATGGATTTTTGTTTTCTGATAACAGATCGTGTGTGCCTAACTGTTCTCTACGAGGTCTATTTGTTAGGGAATCCCATGGGGGCAGTCTAATGGGACATTTTGGGATTGCCAAGACCCTTAAAGTTTTGCAGGATCATTTCTATTGGCCACACATGAAGAGAGATGTGGAGAGAATCTGTGGAAGGTGTGCTACTTGCAAGCATGCCAAGTCCCAAGTCCAATCTCAGGGTTTGTACACTCCTTTACCAATTCTACACCATCCTTGGAATGACATATCCATGGATTTCATTGTTGGATTGCCTAGGACTAGAACCGGGAAGGACTCCATATTTGTTGTTGTTGATAGGTTCTCTAAAATGGCACATTTCATAGCATGTTATAAGACTGATGATGCATTGCACATTGCTAACTTGTTCTTTAAAGAGGTTGTTCGTTTACATGGCATTCCTAGGACTATAGTTTCTGATAGGGACACTAAGTTTCTTAGTTACTTTTGGAAGACTCTGTGGTCTAAGCTAGGCACTAAACTGTTGTTTTCTACTACATGTCATCCACAAACTGATGGACAAACTAAGGTAGTTAATAGGACTCTAGGAACACTCCTGCGTGCATTCATCAGAAAGAACTTGAAAACTTGGGAAGACTACTTACCACATTGTGAATTTGCATACAATCATGCCATGCATTCTGCTTCTAAGTACTCTCCTTTTGAAATTGTTTATGGGGTCAATCCCACCTCTCCTTTGGATCTAATGCCATTACCTGAGTGTGAAAGGGTTAGTATGGACGGCAAGAAGAAAGCTGAGATGGTACAGCAAATCCATGAGAAGGCTAGACAAAACATTGAACAGAAAACTAAGTACTATGAGAAGCAAGCCAACAAGCGAAGGCGTGTGCAGCTCTTTGAAGTCGGTGACAAGGTTTGGCTTCACCTGAGGAAGGACAGGTTTCCCAACGAGAGGAAGGCCAAGCTGATGCCAAGAATTGATAGACCCTTTGAGATCATCCACAAGATCAATGACAATGCCTATAAACTTGATCTCCAAGGTAAGTATGATGTGTCTAATAGCTTCAATGTTACTGACTTGGTTCCCTTTGTTGTTTATGAACCAGATTTGAGGACAAATCCTTTTCAAGAGGGAGGGGATGATGTGATCATGGACCAGGGTACTAAAGGGAGTAAAGAAAGCCTAGATGAGCCACATGATGCCACAATGCGCCAGCAGCCTGGTGATGATGCTTTGACCATTCCAGAAGGTCCCATGACCCGTTCCAGAGCCAAGAAACTTAAGGAGACTGTTGTAGGATTACTCATTTCACATCCACAACAAGAAGAAAGTCTTGGACAAGGTTTGAGCCGAGATATCTTGATCACCCTTCAAGCTACCTGTACATCAAGCTGAGTTAGTGTTTAGGCAAGACATTTTGTATGTGCTCTTTTCCTTGCTTTTGGTTTTGTCCCACGAGGTTTTCCGGAGGAAGGTTTTTAACGAGGCCACGACTTGTCTTACAAATCACCTAGGCCCCATCTCGGTCCAAGACTACTAGAAGATCATTTATCTTTAGCTTATGTTATCTTTTAAACTATAGTTTTCATGTTACGTTTTTAAACCCTAGAGAGCTTGTTCTCTGGTTTCTTTATTTAAAGGTTTCCGCAAACCCTATTGTACGCAAGCAATCTTTTATCAAAAACCCTTTTGTTCTTTTAACGGCTCTCTCTCTCTCTCTAGAAGTTTGTCGTGTCCCTCTCTGGTGTGTCATATCCAGAACCTTAAGGGTGTTTAACTTGGTGTGTTATATCCGACTTGATCACCTAGGAGTATCAAGAGCTCTCTCATCCCTCTTGTATAACCATTCAATCCACACACCTTGAAGAGCTTGAGTCCCTGATTTGTTCTTGCAAGGATATATCCTCCCCATAAACCAAAGAATCATCCTAGGCGTGTGTCACTCCACAACTGCTTGGGAACATTGGTCTGAAACATCATTGAGCGAGCCACTTCCATCAAGTGCCTATTCTTTCTTTCAGCTACACCATTCTGCTGAGGTGTATATGGGCAGCTAGTTTGATGTAAAATCCCATGTTGAGCTAAATGTTGCTTGAATGCATTACTTGTATACTCTCCACCATTATCAGACCTGAAAATCTTAATCTTGGCATGATAATGGTTAGTAACATATATTTGAAATTTTTTAAATGCATCAAGAACCCTATCCTTTGATTGAATTAGTGTTAACCAGGTGTATTTAGATTTTTCATCAATGAATGTGACAAAGTAGTTATAATTCTCCCTAGACAAACATTGTGCAGTCCAAACATCATAGTGAATTAAGTCAAAACAATTGTCATAAACTGTAGATGATCCTTTAAACACACTCTTACAATGCTTGCCTAAAATGCAAGCCTCACACTTATCATTTTCAAACATAACACCTGGTAACATAAGGTTCAATGCTCTAACATGAGGATGACCTATTCTAGCATGCCACAAAGCATTTTTATTCAAGACAAAAGCAGAATTAAATGAGCGGTTATAATCAGAATTAGGAGCTAAGTCTTCAAGCACATAGAGATCTCCTCTTGTCACTCCTTGTCCGATCACTCTACTGCTCTTAATATCCTGAAAATTCACATGATTAGGACTAAAAACAACATTACATTGTAAGTCAGTAGCACACTTCTTGACAGATAATAAGTTTGATGTAAATTCAGGCATATAAAAAGCTTTAGAGTCCTTACTAAACAATCTTAAATCACCAATTCCTTTAATAGGAATTTTATCACCATTAGCAATCATAACTTGGCCACTTGCAGGTTCAATGTTCTTAATCAGATTAGTGTCACTTATAATGTGATGAGATGCTCCTGAATCTACTATTAAAGGTCTAGACATTTCCTTAGCAGTGTGACAGTTTAAATTAGATGATGTAAAATCAGTACCAATGTTAGATGCATTGTAATGAATATCTAAAGACTTATCCATCCTAGCAATTCTAGCATTTCCTATTTCCATCATCCTAATGTTTCTATTATCACACGCATGATTGTCTAGACTTCCTATGATCAGAGAAGCACCAAACGAATACCCACTAGTGTTACCAAGAATGTTACCATTATCNATGTTAGATGCATTGTAATGAATATCTAAAGACTTATCCATCCTAGCAATTCTAGCATTTCCTATTTCCATCATCCTAATGTTTCTATTATCACACGCATGATTGTCTAGACTTCCTATGATCAGAGAAGCACCAAACGAATACCCACTAGTGTTACCAAGAATGTTACCATTATCCTTGAGCATTTTGATGAGAGCATTCATCTCAGACCTCCTGATGAACTCATCATTGCCACGGCTTCCTTGAGCTCCTGTATAGGCCACCAAAGACTTGCCATCACAAGCCTTGACATCTCCAGCCTCTCTTCCATCACCATTGCTCACACGGTTTGATGCACCAGCACTACTAGACCCTTCAGACACATTAGCCCTTCCTTCTCTTTCTTTTATGAACTTGGCTGGCTTCAAATGAGGATGAAGAATCCAGCATTGACTCTTCTTATGACCATGTTTCTTACAATGGTCACAGCTTCCATTGAACCTCCTTTCCTCATACTTGCCATGAACCGCCTTGTTTGCTTGACCCACTTCACTTTGGTCAACTTGAGAAGCTTGGTTTGTCAATGAAATGTCTCCTTTATTTCCAAACAAACCTATGGAACCTTCTTCCTTCTGGATTTGAGAGCAAACATCTTCCAAAGATGGGAGCTTCTCTAACCTCAAGATATGTTTGATGAGACTGTTGTAAGCCAAAGACATCTTGACTAGATGCCTTCTACTTTACAGCTAGCATCCGCGCCTCCCTTATCCACCAACGGTCATCTCCTTTTGTGCAAACCTTCCCTCTCATTCAGCATCTTCCCTTGGACCAAACCTTCTACACAAATGAGTAACTTCCACGGCACTCTCCTTTTATCTTTTACCCGAGGTAACTCCATGTGTACGAACAAGCTCATGTCCGTACACTTCACCCTATATTTGCCCAATACCAAATGTGTAGAAATGCATTTGAGAACACTTCACTTCTAGGCTGCTCCATACCATCCGTACTGTACGGACCATCACCCTATTCTTGCACCTTACTCCTCTTCTTCTCCATCTCATATCAACACTCTTACTATCTATAACTCAACACTCCCCCTCAAGCTTGACCATGTGGAACAAGTCAAGCTTGGAATGCCATGAGCACCTTCCTCATTATAAACCTCACTAAAGAAAACCCTTTTTGGGATAAAACCTTAATGAGGAAAAGAGTAAAGGCCCCATGGCGAAGGGATTAGCTGGGTATAGTGAGATCCACGAGTATTTGATCAAGACTTGGGTCACAAGGCATAGAGAATACTGTTAGGGCTTGTGACAAATGATGAGAAAGTGAAATGGTCTTAAAAGGCCAAGAAGGTTTATGATCAGTGTGGGCTTGGCTTATCTTCAGATATGAACGTTGGGGATCCTTGTATGCAAGAGGAATATGCTTTAGCATCAAAGGGAGGCCAAGTGACAGGCTGGAAAGGTAAAGGAGTTACCTTTACAGCCTTAACTTCTCAAAGAACCATCTTGGCCATGTAATTCAAAATGGAGAGATCTTGAGCATCCATTCAGTCCACGCCTCCAGCTTGCACCAGCAGAGACAAAGACCAGTCTAAACATCATCTGAGCCGTCCATATTCAAGGAATAACAGCCATTAGATTTAGGTTAATGCCTTATGTGGTTGCAAATTTGTAATGCCTATATAAAGGCTATGTAGTGGCGAATTGTAAACCCTTAAGGGAGTTGGGGGATTTCCCCTCTCCACTTCAAAATAAGAGTGTTCTTGAATCAGTCTCCCTTTAATATACCTCTTTCTAAACTCATAAATCTCTCTGAAATCTATCTAAGTCTTATGCATTAGTTTCTGATTCATAAACTCTCTTAAAGATCAGACCCTCTCATCTTCATTTCAAACTCTTTTCTTGCTCCATTGGAGTTGTTCTTTCACTCACAGCTTGAGCTCTTAAAATCCAACATGGTATCAGAGCCAGGTTCATCAGAACTTGGTTCAAATGCTTCCGTAAAGCTAAAAGCTCACTCACATGGCAATTAGAAGCTTATTGGTTCATGCGGCTGTTCCATGTCTTCAAGAAGAAGATGAGCTCATCCTTGGTGTCCAGAAGCTGCGTGTGCTCTCTCCTCCTCTCTCATGCGTGTACTGAAGAAACAAAACCCCTGGAGACTGAAAGTTAAGTGGATTAGCTACCCATTTCAAAGAAGATCTTATTGATCTGAATAAAGGAAGACACAAGAAGAAGTACCTTGGAATACAAGGCAGTCCGTACAGGCCGTACAGTCTTGGCTCACAAGGAGCTTAGCTTGACAAAGAAGGGACTTGGGAGACAAGGCAATACTCATGCTCGTTCAGCTTCATCCTTAGAAGCAGAATTGAAAGTCAAGTGGAGCCTCCAACTATTGAGAGATAGCCTAGACAAGTGGGAATAAAATATGATATAAGTCACATGTCCTCTTTAGCATTCCAGCCGTTTAGGACTAGTCCCTTTCATCCTCTTGGTCGAGCACATTGTTTATATTATCTTCTCTTGTCTTGTGTCTCCTAGATTATTCTTTAAATAACCTTTGTACGTGTTCATTTTAAGTTAAGGAAATAAGAAATCCTTCCTACACTCTCTCTCTCGTTAACACACTCTCTCTCTCACTCTCACGGATTAAACTCACCATCTCTCTCTTGTTCTTGAGCTAAACACACTTGTTCTTCATTAATCTTACATGGTATCAGAGCTTTAAGCTTCTGAACCTCTTTCTCACTTCCGCAAAGCTACTCTAAACCTTACTCTCTTCCATTTCCACGGTTTACTTTTCACAAAATCTCAAGAACACTCTTTTACCCACTGGATAATAACATTCCGAGATGGAGTACAACTTCAACAACAAACCAGTGGTGATTCCGGTTACTTTAAAAGGGGTAAACTACCTCATTTGGTCAAGACTGACAAGAACAGCCCTTGGTGGAAGAGGCTTATGGGAGCATATCACCACAGGTGAAGCACCAAGGCAAATCACTCAAGGAGAAGATGGCGAGGAGATTGTAGAGGTAGATGAAGGCAAATGGAGTCAAGAGGACCTCATGGTGCTGTCCATCCTACAAAGCTCACTCGATGTTCCTATTATGGAAGCTTATTCACATTG
>CAKOAT010286711.1:13719-26426 GCA_932364175.1 Eruca vesicaria subsp. sativa | reverse complement strand
ATACGATTTCCTCGAGTTCTTTCCGAGAAAACGAAGTTTTACGGTTTTTATCGTAAAACTCGAATGGTAAGTCGGATCGAGGTGGAACGAGAGATATTTCGACCGTGGTTTAGAACGCAACCTTGTCGAAAGACGTAAGTTTTGAATCAGGAATGCGGGAAATCGAGACGCGGAGTGTTCGGGAAGTTTTTAGACCGCCGATGGGCGATCTAAAGAGCAACCCTTAGATCGCCGATGGGCGATCTAGGGAGGGTTTCTTAGATCGCCCATCGGCGATCTAAGCCGGTGATCCTTAGATCGCCCATCGGCGATCTAAGCCGGGTCCGGCTTAGATCGCCGATGGGCGATCTAGAGGATGTGTCTTAGATCGCCCATCGGCGATCTAAGCCGGGTCCGGCTTAGATCGCCGATGGGCGATCTAAAGAGTGACCCTTAGATCGCCCATCGGGGATCTAAGACGGTTTTGGCTTAGATCGCCGGTGGGCGGACTAGTTGCGACTAGTTCGCGTTTTATGGCTTTTTCGGTTTTTTGCGGTTTTGTAAAACGATTTTCGAGTTTTATAAAACGATCTTCGGATTTCATAAAATGACTTTTTAGTTTTATAAAAACGATCTTCGAGTTTTATAAAATGATCCTCGAGTTTATAAAACGGATTCTCGAGTTTTATAAAGCGATTCTCTAGTTTTATAAAACGATTTCTCGAGTTTTATAAAACGATTCTCGAGTTTTATAAAACGATTCTCGAGTTTTATAAAACGATTTCTCGAGTTTTATAAAGCGATTCTCGAGTTTCATAAAATGATTTCTCGAGTTTTATAAAACGACTTTTTAGTTTTATAAAAACGATCTTCGAGTTTCATAAAATGATCCTCGAGTTTATAAAACGGTTTCTCGAGGTTTATAAAGCGATTCTCGAGTTTTATAAAACGATTTCTCGAGTTTTATAAAACGGCTCTCGAGTTTTATAAAATGATTACTCGAGTTTTATAAAACGGTTCTTGAGTTTTATAAAACGATTCCTCGAGTTTTACAAAGCGATTCTTGAGTTTTATAAAATGATTCCTCGAGTTTTACAAAGCGATTCTCGAGTTTTATAAAATGATTCTTCCAGTTTTATAAAGCGATTCTCGAGCTTTATAAAACTGTTCTTTTTTATCCTTGCGGAAAGTTTTGGCTATTAATTCCGTCGTACCGATTTTGACCCCAACATGCTGCATGTTCGTCTCTCATATTTCCAGACATGGTGTCGATCAAGCGTTTTGTGGCCCTGAGTAAAAGTAATCTGTACCCCTCTCCTTCTAGCGCCAAACTGTGGAAACCAAAATTCACACCGTTGATTTCTGTTAAATTAAGAAACTAGGACAACCCTAATTTCCCAGAGGTCTCGGATCTCTGTGAGAGCCAGTGACAAGTAACCAAAAAGGTGCGGAAAATATGGAAGGACAGCAACACGAGTTTACAAGAAAACAGTAGATCTTTCTTTTGAATATTCGTATGAGCGTTCATTGGAAAAAAGCATACATGAAGCTTGCCTAGAAACGGGATGACAAAGGAAATCGCATGATACAGACAGTAAATCCTAACTAGGTTTGCAAGCATAACCATCCATGTTGAGAGAGACCTATGTGAGCCGCAGCTCACCGAGCAATAAACAAAAAAGACGAAAAAGGTTTAAAGGATTTGGGACTGGACCTTATGAAAGGCTGCATACGTACCCCTTTAGAGGATCAATCCAAACGTAGTTAATTTAGAAGGATTTGAACAAGAGATCAAACTGCCTGGGCGAGTTCGTCTGGTATGAATGCAAGTCATAGAAACCGAGCTTGTTGAGAATAAAGCTTAGGGTTCTAAGTGCAGAGAGTTCTGAGTCTCTAAGCTCTTTTTTGTGCCTCCCATCTAGGACTTCTTATATACTCCTTCCAAGGTTGGTTTATGCTTTTTGGTTCTGCCCTTAAGCCATCATAGCTCAAAAATGGAGATATTCCATTTTTCTCGATGTTCATGATTATCTTCAAAAACTTGACATTTATGTGCGGAAACTTGACATTTATCTTTCTTGTGGACCAAGTATAAACTGCCATAGAATCTATGGGCTCTTTCTTAAAAATCGTAAGTGGGCTTCTTGATACACCCTAAATCGAAGGATCACTTTAGCTAGGTGTTGGATATGAACTAAGAAGGCAAACAGCACTTCTGGAACTGAGATAGATTGAAAGGATCATCAAAAGATGCGGAATGGCTCTTGATATACCCAAGATCTAAGGCTAACCACCAAAGAAAGGATGAATGTGTTGGCTAACCACCAAACAACACACAAAGATAAAATGGCTGACCACCAAATCAACAAGCCGGTTCACACCAATTAACTAGCTAATGAACTCTCTCTCTCACTCAGAGAAGAACAAAATTAAACTCAAAAACATAGACTGATTTTATTCATAGAAGAGATTACATATTTATACTACTTGTGGTCAAAAGAATGAAGATTTTTTGTAGATAACTAGAAACTTAGAAAACACAAACAAAGACTAAGACTTTTGACTAGAAATAAGTTTGTTGTTGAATGTCCTTTGGTCTGACCACGACTTTGACTCCTTTTGTTGATATTTCTTGATGCAAATGGGCAGAAGACCATCAGAAAAGGCCTTGTCGAATTTGGTGTAAAACGGACCCAAATTGAATTTGTTATAAATTTTTCTGTGGGCTGAAAAAGGCCCATTTCGCCCATCAACTAAACCAGCTCCATCTTCAGTGTCACTTAGCTTATCCAGCTCCAAGCTAGTGTCACTTAGCTCACTCAGCTTATTCAGCTCGTTCATGGTTGCGTCATCTGATGGGGAAACCTCGGTTGGATCGAGTTGGTTGACAAGATCGTCTCCTTGGATAGGTTCTATGATCCAAGCAGGTCGGTGCTCGAACCGAGGCGCATCATTCCCTCTCTCTCCGAAAAGATTTTTCCTCAAATCTGTAACATTAAAGGGAAAAGGGTTATAAGCAAAGGAAACATAATCAGAACATTGCTCACCTTTAGTTTGGTCCGGTTTTTGAATGGAAGAAGATCTTTCTTGGTTTGCTTGATGACCATGGTTTTGTTCTCCATCTGGCCCTTCCTGCATTGTCACAAAGCTTCCAAGACCAAAGTCATAGGCGCCAATATCAAGAACGGTCAAGGGACCAGAAAATTTATCTTTGTTCAAAACGTTTTTATAATCTTTTTCAAACTGAAAAATCAATTCAAAATTACTTGGACTCTCTGGTTGTAAAACGTTTAGCTGCAAGCAGGATTCATCAGGAAGTGAATCAAATTGAGAAGAAAATAAGTTCTTATGTCCACAAGGTTTTAAACCTGCCATTGGCTTAAGTGCATGGTCATCGAAAATCGGCAATGGGTCTAAAAATTTTTCCTTTTCTGGCTCAGTTTCCACTTCGTTATTCTCCAAAGTCACCAACGGTTTCTGGTTTTGACACTTGTTAGCATAATGAGCGATGCTATGGCATTTGAAACACCTGGTCGAATGAGCTTTGCTTGTGGGTTTCACAGCTTTGCTTTTATCAAAAGAAACCACATTAGTTTTCAAATCAGAATTTGAAAGAGAAGTAAACTTACTTTGCTGTTTTGGTGCAGAAGAAGTGTCGGTGTTTCCTTTCTTTTTGAGTTTCTGAATAGCAAATTGCCTTATGCAACATCTTCTCCAAACTGGCATAAGTCTGAATCTCATTATGATCTAACACATCACGGTTGCTTCTTTTGGCTTTGCTAAAGGACGATCACCACTTCTAACCCACTTCTCATCATCATCGAACATGTTTTGTCTCTTCCTTTGGTTTCTTTTTTTCTCCCACAAAATCAAACCCATTAGAAGCAAACTGTTTCTTATTTCCAAAAATCATTGCTCTTTTTCTAACACGTTTTTAAAAGGAAAGTAAACGTCTTGTTGTGGTTTTGATTTCTTGAGTAGTCCAAACATCCTGAAACACTTAACAAAAGAGTTAGAAAAATAAAAATCCTCACACTCTCAAAGTGTTTAGCTCATGATTTTAAGGTGGTCACTCAGCGTTCTTTCCACTGGTTCAAAGGATGATAGGCAGTCAAAATTCAGCAATCAAAACCCAAAACAAACTTTTGTGTAAAAAAAAGAAAAAGAAAGATGAAGAGATTTTTGTATGGATTCGCCTTAACTGTCCTAAGGCTGGGTTTCTCTTCAGCCAGCAGGATTTCTCTTCCACCACACCCTCTAGATTTCTCTTCGGAAGTGATTCAAGCCAAAATTTTTACTCTTTCTTTTTTTTATGGTTTTTTTTTTAATAGGCGATCACAAGGGAGTAAGGAACAGCCCGGATCCAACCAGAAATAATAAAAGAAATTTGTGGATAGGTGAAAAGATGAAAAGAAAAAAAAAACAGCCAAAGTGGCTCTGATACCACTTGATATGTCCTAAATCAAAGGATCACTTTAGCTGGGTGTTGGATATGAACTGAGAAGGCAAACTGCACTTCTGGAACTGAGATTGATTGAAAGGATCGTCAAGAGATGCGGAATGGCTATTGATATACCCAATATCTAAGCCTAACCACCATAGAAAGGATGAATGTGTTGGCTAACCACCAAACAACACACAAAGATGAAATGGACCACCAAATCAACAAGCCGGTTCACACCACTTAACTAGCTAAAGAACTCTCTCTCTCACTCAGAGAAGAACAAAATTAAACTCAAAAACATTGACTGATTTTATTCATAGAAGAGATTAAAAATTTATACTACTTGTGGTCTAAAGAAATGAAGAGGTTTTGTAGAAAACTAGAAACTTAGAAAACGCAAACAAAGACTAAGACTTTTGACTAGAAATAAGTGAGTTGTTGAATGTACTTTGGTATGACCACGACTTTGACTCCTTTTGTTGATATTTCTTGATGAAAATGGGCAGAAGACCATCAGCAAAGGCCTGGTCGAATTTGGTGTAAATCAGATCCAAATTGAATTTGTTATGAACTTTTCCGTGGGCTGAAAAAGGCCAATTTAGCCCTTCAACTAAACCCGCTCCATCTTCAGTGTCACTTATCTTATCCAGCTCCAAGCTAGTGTCACTTAGCTCACTCAGCTCATTCAGCTCGTCCACGGTTGCATCATCTGATGGGGAAACCTTGGTTGGATCGAGTTGGTTGACAAGATCGTCTCCTTGGACAAGTTCTATGATCCAAGCAGGTCGGTGCTCGAACCGGAGCGCATCACTTCTAGCCGCGTTTTAGACCTTTATGGGCTGTCTTTCGACTTGAAATATTTATTACGATTTTCCGATAAAAACAAGTTTTCCGCATTTTTTATCGTAAATTCTGAATGATAACTCCAATCGATAAGGAGTGAGAGGTAGTTCAGCCGTGGCCTGCGGGAGATAGTACTGAAGAGTAGACGAGAATGCATGGATTCATGTCGTATTGATTTTTATTCATTTGATAGATGCTCGGGATGGTCCGATCACCGCATAGTGACATGGAACGTAACGAGACTGGTCACTACATAGAGACATAGTCCGTGCATGGGCCGGTCGCTATGCAGCGACTGGTTCTGGTACGAGACCGGTCGCTACATAGTGACCGGGTCTGGTACGAGACCGGTCGCTACATAGAGACCTGGTTCATGCATGGGCTGGTCGCTACATAGCGACCAGGTTTGGTACGAGACCGGTCGCTACATAGCGACCTGGCCGTGCGTGGACCGGACGGTATGTAGCGATCTGATCCGACTCGGGACCGGTCACTACATAGCGACCTGGTCCGTGCATTGACCGGTCACTATATAGCGACCTGGTCTGGCTCGGGACTGGTTGCTATGTAACGACCTGGTCCATGGACGGTTTTGTTGCTATGCACTGACCGGTTTAGGTACTTTTCCGATGTTCTCGGACAAACGGTGTTTAGCTTTGGTGGCTCGATTGAGGTTTTTATGAATTCTGTCGAAAAATATTTCCGCAGAAGTTTCAATACGAAATTTACTTTTCTGTGAAGTGTTCTTATCCATCTTTAAGAATTTTTAGCCATTGATTCTGTCGTGACCGATTTTGACCCAACATGCAGTGCAATGAATTGTCCGAGTTTTAAGCACCTCCAAAAATCAACATATGCACAATATGATATTTTCTTGATGTCGTTATGCCTTCTTAAGACTGTAGCGCTCTTGTTTCTCATTGAGATAGGAAAGAGGAGTAGATAAATCCCAATCTAGAAATCTTACTGTAGATTCGAAGATGGGTAAACAAAGGCCTAGGAGATGATCACGGTTTAGAGAAGGATCAACTCGAAGAACAGAGTTTGTTAGCCAAGTTCTTTGTATGAACTCAACAATGGTTGCTTGAGAGATAAGTAAGAGCTAGAAAGTAGTTTATTGATTGTGTAAGTATAAAACGTGCCCTAAGGCTACATATATATAGCAAACCAAGAGGAGGTTTAGCTATTGTAAAAAGGAAAATTAGAGATAAAGCTAAATAGTAAAGGAAAACTATAAATAAGGAAAACGGATGTTTGGAGAACCGACATTGTGACTTATCATGTCACAATACTCCCTCCTTCAGAACATTCTTGGCCTCAAGGATGGAAGTCCGGGTACTTGGCAATGAAATCTTGATAGAACTCCCAAGTAGCTTGCTGTGGTGTATATCCCTTCCATTGAACTAATACCTTCGTAACTGCCTTGTTGTTCCGATTTACCATTTTCTTCTCCAAAATCAACTCTGGTTCTTTTCCTGTGCCAACGTCATTGAGATACTGAGGCAAGGTAGGCGTTGAATTCGGAGGGTTGGCACAGAGCTTGAGCTGACTGACGTGGAAGACGTTGTGTATTGCGGCATTTGAAGGGAGCTCCAACTTGTAAGCACGTGAGCCGATACGATCAATGACCTTAAATGGTCCATAGAATCTTGGTGATAGTTTATGAGGGATGTTGCGACCTTTGAGAGAATGTTGACGGTAAGGCTGCAACTTTAGGTAAACATAGTCGCTAATTTTGAATTGACGATCAGAACAATGAGCATCCGCGTATTGTTTCATCCTATTCTGAGCACGGAGAAGATGAAACTTCATGAGATCGATGACTGCTTCGCGTTTCTGCAAAGTTCTATCTACTGGAGAAGATGAACTCTCACCGGGAAGATACGGCATGTGGACAGGGGGAGGTTTGCCGTAAATGATCTCATAAGGGGTGCTGCGTATTGTGGAATGGTATGTTGTGTTATACCACCATTCTGCTAATGGAAGCCATGAGCTCCAGGAACGAGGCGAGTCTGAGGTCATGCAGCGAAGATATGTCTCGAGAGTCTTATTAGTAACCTCTGTTTGACCGTCAGTTTGTGGATGGTAGGCAGTAGAAAAGTTAAGATCGACGCCATGAACACGAAAAAGTTCCCGCCAGATTTCACTTAAGAACGTCGGATCGCGATCACTCGTGATGTCTTTAGGCATACCGTGTAAACGGAAAACTTGATCCAAATATAGTTTAGCGATATCCATTGCTGTATACGGGTGTGATAGTGCCAAGAAATGGGCGTTCTTGCTCAATCTGTCGATGACCACCAAGATGCAATGCTTTCCAGATGAAGGAGGTAAACCTTCGATGAAATCAAGGCTGACCGATTCCCAGACACCTGCAGGTACGGGAAGAGGCTGTAACAAGCCCGGTTTTGCCGCCAAATCATATTTGTTTTGCTGACATGTTGCACAGTTGCGGACGTAGTTCTGAGTTTCTAAACTCATCTTAGGCCAGAAGAAGAGGGATTTGATTCGTCGAAGTGTTGAATCTCGACCAGAATGCCCACCAACTGATGAGTCGTGTAGCCACTTAAAGATATGGAGTTTGACGTCTGTGTCATCGCCAACCACAAGCTTCCCTTTTCTGCGCAATTCACCATTGACAAAAGAATACACAGAGTATTTAGATGGTTGAGATTGTAGTTCTTGTATAATGTTGCGCAGATTCTGATCCGTGTCCCATAGTGTCTTGAGTTTGTTGTAAAAATCATGGTGAATTTGAGACAGGGCGATGTGAAGGAGTTGAGAACCGGAAACCCTGGAAAGAGCATCGGCCGCTACGTTCTCTTTGCCTTGTTTGTAGTGAATCACAAACGTGTATCCCATTAGTTTGGACAACCACATATGTTGAAAAGGCGTTGTTATCTTCTGCTCAAGTAAAAACTTCAAGCTCTTCTGGTCGGTATGGATAATGAATTTGCTGTGAGCAAGGTAAGGGTTCCACGTTTGAACTGCATGAACGACAGCGAGAAGTTCTTTCGCGTACACGGAAAGGTTTTGGTGACGAGGACCGAGAGCCCTGCTGATGAAGCATATAGGGTGATTCTCTTGCATGAGCACTGCTCCAATTCCTGTTTTGGATCCATCTGTCTCGACTATAAATTGTTTTGAGAAATCCGGTAAAGCAAGAACAGGCGAAGAGATAAGAGCTTCTTTTAATGTCTGGAATGCAGAGGATGCCTCAGATGACCATTCGAAACTGTCCTTGCGTAGTAATAACATCAAGGGGCGTGCAATTATGCTATGGCCTTGAATGAAGCGGCGATAGTAGTTCGCAAGACCCAGAAAACTGCGTAGTCGTTTCTGATTTGTGGGAGGTGTCCAATTCTGCATGGCTTTGATTTTAGACGGGTCGGTTCTGACACCATCGGAAGAGATGAAGTGCCCGAGATACTCTATCTTTGTGGCTCCAAAAGTGAATTTTGATTTCTTGAGATAGAGTTGCTGGTGTCGAAGGATTGCGAAGACCATATCCAAGTGAACTAAGTGATCCTCCCAAGTTTTACTGTATATTAAGATGTCGTCAAAAAATACTAGTAGGAATTTTCGAAGGACCGTTCGAAAACGTGATTCATGAGCCCTTGAAACGTTCATGGTGCATTTGTAAGGCCAAACGGCATTACGAGATACTCGTAGTGTCCCGAGTGAGTATGAAACGCCGTCTTATGTATGTCTTCTGGTGCCATTCGTAGTTGATGGAAACCAGCTCGGAGGTCTAGTTTAGAGAAATATCTTGCACCGCCAAGTTCATTAAGGAGATCTCCTAGGAGTGGGATCGGATATTTGTCTTTGATGGTTTGTTTGTTAAGACCTCTATAATCAACGCATAAACACCAAGAACCGTCTTTTTCTTTACGAGAACCACAGGCGACGCATATGGGCTCGAGCTGTATTGTATTATCCCCTGCGTAAGCATCTCGTGGACCAGTTTATCGATTGCATCTTTTTGTATAGATGAGTAACGATAGGGTCGGAGGTTGACTGGATTAGCGCCAGATTCCAAGGGTATTTGATGATTGAATCCTTGACAAAACGGAGGCAGGTCAGTTGGTTCGCTGAAGACGTCCGAATAAGAGTCAATGAGAATTTGTAATGAACCTGATGTGTCTGGTTCGGGGATGCTGGCTTCGATGTGGTACAGAATCGTTTCAGGGTTTAGACCTTGATGTGATTCTTTTTCGGTGCCTCCTTGGAGGTGGAGGAGCGCCAATTGCGGTTCTTGTAATATCAATTTGTTCAAGCTGCTACCGGAAATAATTTTAGACTCGTTTGGTGTTATACCTCGGAGGACATGCTTCAAGCCATTGAATTTGAATTCCATACGGAGATTCAAGAAATCCCATAGAATGGGTCCCAAAGTGGAGAGCCATTGAACTCCAAGAACAAGATCACTACATCCGAGAGGTAGGGTTCTTATTTCAATTTTGAATTCATAACCTTGTGCTTTCCAATTGAAGTCGCTGCATTTGTAATTGGTGACTAAGTCTCCACCGACTGCGGCTACAGACATTGCTTTGGTAGGTTTGAGATTACAACCCAAGACTTTGGCAATCTGAAGATCAAGAAAGTTATGAGTGCTCCCTAGATCAATGAGTATATGGAGCTTTCTTTTCCCGTGTTGGCCCATGATTCTCATACAATTATAGGTAGGTGATCCGTTTAGAGCGTGGACTGAGATCGTAGGGACTCGGTTATCTTGGTCAACCATAGTTGTATCTGGTGGAATATCATCGTCTTCTTCGTCTTCAGACAGATCATCATGCTCGGTCTCAAGGTAAAGGATTTGAGCTCTTTTGTGTTTCAGCTGGTGGCCGGGGGTGAATGGCTCTTCGCAGAACATACATAAACCTTTACGTTTATGCTCTTGCATCTCTTCGAAAGTAAGGCGCTTTTGATTCGTATTTGGTAGTAGAGGTTTTGTGTTTGTTGCTGCAGGTGTAGTTGTGGTGACGGGTTTGGAGGATAAGGATGAGTTTTGCTTCGGGTATGGGGTGAAAGAGGAATGGGAAGTCTTGGTTGGAGTGTGTTGAAGAGACAGTTGATGGAGCTTTGCGATTTTTGCCGCTGCGGGAACTGTTGTAACATTGAATTGTCGGACATGAAGGGCGAGATGTTGATTCATGTTTGTGAGGAAGATACTCAGTGCGTGGCCTGGAGCGAGTGTTAACCTATTCATGGCACAGTCAAATTTGTCCAGATAAACATCAATAGAATCGCTTCCTTGTTTCAAGCTGACTAACTCAGATAAGGGATCATCGTAGAGCTCACTGAAGCGTTCGGATACAGCAGCAACATATTCCGGCCAAAGAGGGAAGATGTTATATCTGTTTGCAATATAAGAATGATGCCATTGCAAAGCTTTGCCGGTCATGTGAAGAGAGGCGAGACGAACCTTTAGTTCTGGTGGAGTACTATGATTGAGAAGAACTGTTCGCAACGGTAAATCCATTCTCTAAGTTCAGAACCATCAAACATTGGGAACCCAATCTTTTTAAGTCTTGATGATAGAGTGTTAGTACTTCGTAGGGGTGGGTTAGCGTTAGCTTTGGGATTGAGCGTTGGTGTTCTGTTGGTGCTTTGTTTGCCGAGAAGCTGATTTTGTGGGTCGGGTTCGTTTGATTTTTCTGGGACCGTGGGGCCAGAGGATTCTTCACGTCGTGATGATGGTGGTGGAGTATTGGCGAAGTATTTTTCCATTATCGCTTTAAGCTCAGCGATTTCACCTCCTAATTCTTTCCTGATATCTTTGGTTTGTTGAGTTTGTGACAAACGAAGATCTTCGATCTGTTTGGTCATGTCGTTTAAAGAGGTAGCTTGACGGGTCTCCATTACCTAGGTCCTTAGGTATGCGAATGCTCTGATACCACTGAGATAGGAAAGAGGAGTAGATAAATCCCAATCTAGAAATCTTACTGTAGATTCGAAGATGGGTAAACAAAGGCCTAGGAGATGATCACGGTTTAGAGAAGGATCAACTCGAAGAACAGAGTTTGTTAGCCAAGTTCTTTGTATGAACTCAACAATGGTTGCTTGAGAGATAAGTAAGAGCTAGAAAGTAGTTTATTGATTGTGTAAGTATAAAACGTGCCCTAAGGCTACATATATATAGCAAACCAAGAGGAGGTTTAGCTATTGTAAAAAGGAAAATTAGAGATAAAGCTAAATAGTAAAGGAAAACTATAAATAAGGAAAACGGATGTTTGGAGAACCGACATTGTGACTTATCCTGTCACACTCATGGTTGATCTCCTTTTTGCAGATTGGTCCCTTCCAGTCTTCATAAGACGAGAGGGCGATACTTAAGCTGAAAGTGAGATTGAACCTGCACGGAGTTGTCTCAGTTGAATCGGCTACTGTAAGTTTTTGTTGTTTTATTATAACTATTATAATTAATCTAATGCAAAAGGTTCTTTGTGTGAACTATATAAAGGCTTATTCTCTCTAGTAATAATCATTCGGAGCTGCATCTTTCCTTATGAGCTTGAGATTCTTTACTGATGTTTTTTTTTTTTCTCCTTCACTGCAGCTATTGGAAGAGGAAGAAGTTGAAGTTCCGGTTGCAAAAGAGCAATCGGGGAAGCTGCTAAGATGGACACAGACAATGCTGCTGGTGAATCTGATGTGAACATGCAGGACACCAAGGAAACCAGTGATGCAGCTGGTGCTGACAATGGTGTCGAGTCTGCTGATAAGCCAGTGCAAATGGAAACTGATTCAAAGGTTAGTTTCTTTACTGAACCGATGGTTCTTGCTCTACTCATTGTCTTGTGAATTTGAACTAACTGGTTTATTGTTAATGGAATGTGCAGACTGAGGCTCCTAAGAAGAAGGTGAAGAAAACTAATGTACCTCTGTCAGAATTGGTCTATTGTGCGTTGCAATCTGTGGATGTCCAAAAGGCTGTGGAGAAAGAATATGAGATGGCTCTGCAACAGAGTTATGGAGGAGACTAAGGACCGGAATAATGCTGTTGAGTCCTATGTTTATGATATGCAAAACAAAGTGAGAATCCTTTTCCTTCTCTTCCTTATTTCTTTGCATTGGTAATGTGCATTTATAAGGTTTGTACACTGACGTGTTTTATTTTTCAGCTGAGTGACAAATTCTATGAATACATCACTGAGTGAGAGAGGGAAGCATTCCTGGCAAAGCTGCAGGAGGTGGAAGATTGGTTGTATGAAGATGGGGAAGATAAGACTAAAGGTGTTTATGTTGCAAAGCTCGAGGAGCTCAAGAAGGTAATATACACATGATAGATGACTACTTTATTTGGGCTAATATATATATATATATATATATTAAGAACATATTGGTTTAACAGAGCTTGGTGATTTGTCTTTTTGTAGGTGGGTGACCCTGTTGAAATGCGTTCAAGGAGTCTCAGGAAAGAGGGACGGTCATAGGT
>CAKOAT010286600.1:3410-26443 GCA_932364175.1 Eruca vesicaria subsp. sativa | reverse complement strand
TCTAGAAACCAAGAGGAGGAAGCCTTGGCCCTTACAAAATAGCTAGAACAAATCTTCAACAAAAAAAGTCTCAACAATCGTTTCTTGTGTAAAAACTAATAAAACTCTCTGTGTGTTTTTGAGTGGAGGCGGCCAGAGATATTTTATTGGAGAGACGGCGCCTGCTAGGGTAGAGAGGGAGTGCTTTTTGAATCTTTCCAGAAATAGATCAGAGGTCTCATTAAAAGACGGGAGCAAAGGGGGGTTTGCTCCGCGATAGAGAGAGCAGACCGAGGGTTGCTCCGTTCGGATGCTCTGCGATGTAAAACTCTGGTTTTTGCATTCTTTCTTCCATGAGCCCCTTCTGATTCATTCCAACTCGTTCTACACCTGAAATAACTCAAAACACACTAAGAACACTCCAGAAAAGCATAAATATGATATGAAAAGTATGTGTGTATCATGTCAAAAACACAACATATCATCCGCTCAGCTCGAGGGGATATTGAAGGTGATAGAGGACGTGCATTCCGCGGAGGTGTCTCGGTTCGAGGCCAGGATCAGCGACTTGGAGCGCAATCTCGGAAAGACCGCGATTTTTTTGCTCAAAGCGAAGGAGGAAAAGAAGTCCAAGGCTTCGGAGCTGCGCAGACTCCAGCGCAAGATGAAGAGTTTTGAGGGATCGGCGGTTCGTGCGACCAAAGGGGATGTTCCTGTCGAGGGAAGTGACTCCGACCCGACTCTTGCTGCCGAAAGCGCCCCTCAGCCAGATGCAAATGAAGGTGAAGGTGTTGTTGCGGGAGTTGGTGATGCGATGGATGAGGATACGACTCCGTGTGCGGAGGGTATCTAAAGTTGTTGTCTTGTAGGAGACTTAAGAATTAGGTTTTTATTTGTTTGGCCGAGAATGGCTTTTGTACTTGTTCAGGACTGGCCTCTTACGGCTTTGAATCCCTTGTTGCTTCGGCGACTTATAATGAACAATCAGTTTTTCGTTTAAACCTTTTGTTTCGAGTTGATATTGAGGGAGGTCCGCGAGTTGTCATCTCGCATTCCTTTCCCTTAGTGTATCGCCTTATTCGTTTGCTCGTTTTAGGATGTTTAGCAAATCGAGTGAGCGTTTAGATATAGACGAAGAGACATGCCTTTAGGATCTCAATTCATGCCTTGAGACGTTAGCGACCAGTGTGTTGGGTTTAGGACAATACCTAGGTTTAGTTTCGGATTGAGGCTATGCGATGACTAGTCGGCTTTTGTTCTGCCTATTGCGATTTTAACTTGATTCCATACCGATTTAGAATCCGCGATATGTTCTCGGCTTATACGATTCGTCTGGTTCGAACCGAGCAGCTCACCGGGAACAATTTTTAAGTTGCCCGGAAGTGCTGACCAAACGTTTGGATTTCTTTTATAGTGCCATTACCCTTGTGTCGGGTGTTCGAGAGCTATCTCTGCGAGATAACATAAGTTTGTTTAGGACTGTTGCGAGTTTGTTGTGATCATCAACAAACTATTTTCAAGTGATAGATGTTTACGTAGTTTAGGCCTTCGCAAAGGGATTATATCTTAAGAAGCTGTGTGTGTTTTATAGTCGCGGACGGACTGTTTGTTGTTTTTGGAGAGGAACGTTTTTCCAAACATTGGCGACGTCTCGCTATATTCAGAATTTCGTTTTTTCTTTCGATACGTTTGTTGAAAAAGTTTGAGAAATTTCGAGTTTGAAATTTCAGGAGTATACGAGTATACGTATACTCACCTACTCCCCCCCCTTTTAACGAGGGGGGACGGCTGGTCTTGTCTTGCGACAAGATGCCTACGTACCCTTTAAGGGGATCAAGCCGTCTCGTAGTTCAGTGTTTTGCGGGTGCGTTGCTTAGTGATAGTATTTTTTGAGATGCATCGTGTTCCAGGATCTGGGAATTTTGGTGCCCTGCATGTTTGCGATTTGCATGCTCCAGGCCGGACCACCTTTATGACCTTGTATGGTCCCTCCCAGTTGGCTCCCAGTTTCCCAGGTTTCGTTCAGCGGTATTTTGGAAGAATTTCCGTAAGACTAGTTCGCCTTCATGAAATCTGCGACTGCGTACGTTCGCGTTATAGTACTTTGCGGCCGCTTGCTGATAGTTTTGAATCCGGACGAGTGCCTGATCCCGTCGTTCGTTAATTAGATCGAGTTCGTCGAGAAGCATTAAGTTGTTTGATTCCTCCCTTTCTAAGAGCAACCTTCTGCGTACTCCTGGAAATTCGACTTCTGCGGGGATCATGCATTCTGTTTCGTATACGAGGGCAAAAGGAGTTTCGCCCGTTGCTCGCCTCGGGGTCATGCGGTGCGACCATAAAACTCCCTCGAGCTCTTCATCCCACTTGCCCTTTTTGGCGTCGAGGCGTGTTTTGAGGCCGTCGAGGATAGTTTTATTAATGGTTTCGGCTTGTCCGTTGCCTTGAGGATATCTTGGAGTCAATTTGGTCAATCGTATTTTCCATTTTTCGCAGAAGGCTTCGAATCTGGTCGAAATAAATTGAGACCCGTTGTCCGTCACGATTTTGTATGGGACTCCATGTCTGCAGACTATGTTCTTCCATACGAAACTCTCTACTTGGGCGTCTTTGATGCTTGCTTAAGAGTCGGCTTTGACCCATTTAGAGAAGAAGTCGGTCAGGACCAAAAGGAAGCGTTTTTGTTTTGATGCGTGCATTGGCCCGACTATATCCATCGACCATCGCATGAACAGATATGGCGCCCAAAATAGATGAGAGAACTTCGGCAGGTTGGTGAATAGTCGGAGCGTGCCGCTGACACTTTTCGCATTTTCGCGAGAAATTCTCGCAGTCTTTTACCATCGTTGGCCAGAAATATTTGTGGCGCTTGATTTTTATTACGAGAGATCTTCCGACGGAATGGTTTCCGCAAGATCCGGAGTGCACTTCCTGCATTATCCGCTGTGCTTTCTCCCCTTGCACGCAGGTCATTAGTGGTCCGGAGAATCTCCATTTTCAAAGTTCTCCGTCAACTAAAACGTACCGTGCGGCCTGAGTTTTTATTTTCCGGGCCGCCCATTTTTCCAGTGGAAGTTCTCCGTTGGTTATGTATGCGAGAATTGTTTCCATCCAGGGACGACTAAATCCGTAGTCAGAATGATCTTCGACTGGACGGTTTTCGTTGACGTTTTCATCCACTTCGTTAATCAGGTTTATGACTACGGGCGGACCGATGCTAGAGTTTTCGATGAATTCAACGGGAATTACCCTGCTCATGCCAGGATCTGAGATGGATGCCAAGGCGGCCAAGGCGTCTGCATGGGCGTTTTCCGCTCGAGGGATCCTAGTAAGGGCGAATTGATCGAACTTTTGGGTTAGATCTTTTACTAAGATCAGATATGCTTCCATTCTCTCGTCCCTTGCCTCGTATTCTCCGCTGAATTGGCTAGCCACTAGCTGGGAGTCGCAGTAAGCGTGAAGGTTACGAATCTTCAGACCGTGAGCTAATCATAGTCATGTGATCAAGGCCTCATACTCGGCTTCATTGTTCAAAGCGTGAAAAATTAATCGGAATGACTGTTCCAACACTTCTCCCATTGGGGATGCGAGTCGGATGCCGATCCCAGAGCCTTGTTTGGATGAGGATCCGTCAACGTATAGGATCCAGGTTTAGTTTTGCGCGATATTCAATATCGTAGTCGCTCAGCTCGATCGCCCATTTTGCTAATCTTCCCGATTGGCTGGAACTATGCAAAATGGTACGGAGAGGGAACAAAGTGGGCACGATAATGGTGTGAGATTGAAAATACGGACTCAGTTTTCTTGCTGACATGACCACTGGCAAGGTCAATTTCTCAATCACCGGATATCGCGTCTCCGCGTCCAATAGTGTCTTACTTATGTAGAAGATAGGCTTTTGTTCACCGCATTCTTCTCGGATGAGGACGCCACTCACGGCGGTCGTTGACACTGCGATGTAGAGGAATAATGGTTCTCCTTCTACGGGTTTCGCGAGTACTGGCGGGGTGGCTAGGTAATGTTTCAGATGTTGGAAAGCTTTCTCACATTCTTCAGACCATTCACATTTTTTGTTTCCCTTTAACGTTTTGTGTAAACATTTTTCCGTTGATCGCGAGATAAAGCGGTTAAGTGCCGCGACCCTGCCGGTCAGTCTTTGTACCTCGCATTTCGTTCTGGGAGAAACCGTCTCTATCAGCGCCATGATTTGTTTCGGGTTGGCCTCAATTCCTCGGTAAGTGACGAGGTACCCTAAAAATTCTCCGGATGCGACGGCGAACCGACACTTCGCATGGTTCAACTTCATGTTATGAAGGTTGAGCCTCTCGAAACATTCTTGGAAGTGCACGACATGATCACTCTCTTCGAGTGATTTAACAAGCATATCGTCGATGTACACTTCCATTGTTTTTCCAAGCTATTTTTCTCCCGATCGTCAGGGTTCATCATGACCTGATTGTATCCCGAGAAGGCGTCCATGAAAGATAAGAGTTTGTTTCCCGCAGTTGCCTCGACTAAGCGATCGATGTGTGGCAGTGGATAGCTCTCTTTTGGGCACGCTTTATTGAGATCGGTGAAATCGACGCAAACTCGCCACTTTCCGTTCTTTTTCTTTATGACGGCGGGATTGGCGAGCCAGTCAGGATACCGAACTTCTGTGATCGATCATACTTTGAGGAGTCTGTCAACTTTGCTGTTGACTGCTTCGGCGCGTTCTGGCCCAGTTTTCGTCTTTTTTGTTAGACGGGTTTGGATGTTGGGTCAACGTTAAGTTCATGACATGTGATGTTAATGTCGATTCCTGGCATATCTTCCGCAGTCCAAGCGAACGTGTTTGGTTTTTGTTTCAGACATGCCAGGAGTTCGGCTTTTAAGGTCTTGCTCAGGTTTGCACTGATTTCGACGCAGCGCTCTGGAAAATCCTCGTCGATGCACACTGAGACGACAGGTTCGCAGGTTGGCTCGCGTTTACCTTCCAATGCCTCGGCTGCTCGCAACTGCCAGAAGAGTTCCATTTTATCTTGCTCTGGGACGTTGTCGAGGGCCGTTGACTTCTTTTTCTTTTTGGAAGAAACGTCGACCGGCAGATTTTTTCGTTTTAAATCTGTGGCATAGCAAACTTGCGAGGTCCTCCGATTTCCCCATATGGTCTCGATTCCGCATGGAGTCGGAAACTTAAGACACATGTGGTACGTCGAGGGAATCGCTTGCATCGAATTTAATCACGGTGTCCCTACGATTGCGTTGTAAGATATGGGTCGATCGACGAATTGGAATTCGACATTTTTCACTATGCTCACGGTGCGAACTGTAAGGTTGATCGTTCCAAGGGTCATTCTGACTTCTCCCGAGAGTCCTACTAGCGGGCTTGTGTTTTCCGCGATTTCAGACAGTTCAATTTCCATTCTCTCGAGAGTATTTTTGAAGATGATATCAGCCGAGCTTCCGGTATCGACTAATATCCTTGCGACATCCATATTCTGGATCGTCAGCTCGATAACGAGAAGATCGTAGAGAGGTTTGACCGAATCGATCGTTGCTCTTTTCTCGAACGAGATAACGTCGCTGTTTAGGTTAGGCATATCTTTTCTCGTTCGTTCTAGCGATTATTGTGTAAGAGGATCCGATCCCCCCCCCCTCCTTCTAGCGCCAAACTGTGAGAACCGAAATTCACAGTGTCGATTTTCTGTCAAATATGGAAACTTAGAGAAAACCCTAATTTTCCCGAGGACCTGGATCTCTTCGGAAATCACTAAAACGAACAGAGTTAACAGAATATGGATGAATAACAATAATGAAGAACAGAGAATAGATAAAGAATTTGCGTGAGAGCTTTTATTCAATAAAAGATCGATAACTGTTACAAAGAGAATTGCGGAGCTCAGACGTTGAAACGTTCTAAGGATCCGGGTTGCTAGTCTAAACGCCTAAGTCCTAATTTCCTAAGCTAACAGCCGCCTCTCTAGGGCTGATTTTCGAATCCTCTTTCTGCCCTATGCCTCTTGCTTATATACTACCTTCCTAGACGGTTTAATCTTTCCATTTTGCTCAGATTCGAGTTTATCGGGAATCTTCCATTTATCTTGATCTTCCATTTTTTCCCGCGGAAATCTTCTATTTCTCTTAAAACTTGCCATTCACCTTCAAACTTGACTTTTATCCTTCTGCGGGTGAATTGTGAAAACGTTATCGTATCTTTGGGTTAGATTTCGTTAAAGTCGCGAGATGGGCTTTTATCACGTTTTTAGGACCTTACGAGCCGTTTTGCGGTAAATCCGTTTTATGACTTTGTACGAGATCGTTTCCTGATCCGATCCCTTTTTTAGTAAATTCCCCAGCTTAATCGTAAAGTTTTGCTATGTTCGTTTTTCAGTTAATTGTTGCCGTTTTTACGATTCACTTGACGTTTTTTATTAAAAACGCGTTTTTACGATTTTTTATGAAAAATTCTCAAATAAATCATATAGTTTAGGCAATGTTCGGTGTTTCGTTTAACCGTTGCCGTTTTATACGATTTCCTCGAGTTCTTTTCGAGAAAACAAATTTTTACGGTTTTCATCGTAAAACTCGGACGATAGGACGGATCGAGACGAAACAGGAGACATTTCGACTGTGGTTCGGAACATGATCGTGTCGAAGGACGTAGGCCTTGAATCGGGGACGTGGGAGATCTAGGCTCGGGATGGTCAGCTCGACGTCAGGCGAGCTACCCGCAGAGCTTTTAGCTCACCGAACGGCGAAGTAAGCCAGCTGGCTCAGCTCGCCGTTCGGCGAGCTAGTCGTGATGGGACTAGCTCGCGTTTTACAGCGGTTTCATTTTTTCGCGGTTTTGTGCTTATCTCAGACGATTGTCATAAGGGCGCATCACTTCTGGTCGTTGCGTAGTTCATTCCAAGAGTGTTCCAAAGTAAATTCTTCTTGTAGTTGTTGTAGAATATTGTATGAGCAAGTTTCACAACATCATTCTCTTTCTGGCCGCTAGCTTTCTCTCTGTTAGCAGCTTCATACGCGCCACAGAACTTGCATACAAGGTCATTGATCATGTGCCAACGCTGCTTGCAATGGATTGCCTCTCTCTCTTCTCAGACATAAAATAGAGGACTTGCCACAAAGTATGCGGCAATTCTTTTCCAAAAATTTCTAGATTTTTGTTTGTTACCAACCACAGGATCCTTGCTCGTGTTTAACCCCGAGCGGATGAGCAAGATGTCATCCGGCGGCGTCCACTTCCTGCGCTCTCTACGATCTGAAGCATTCTCTCCACCATCTTTGGTTCCTTGAGTGTGAAGAAAGAAAGATTGTGATGAAGAGAATTCGTGACAATCTTCATAGTTACCAAAGGAGATACTTTGTTCACTATTAAGTAGCTCAACAAACTTAGAGCTGTGGGTAGATGGAATGGAATCCATATCCGAAGCAAGCTCAAGGATGAGAGACATAAAATAATAAATCTGAGAAAGAAAGAAGTGAAGAACTCGTTTTCAACAAGGACGTTGATAAAGAAAAGAAGAAAGGTGAGAAGGAAGAGATAAAGAAAAGAAGAGAAGGCTCAAGCATTGATCACACACACCCAACAATAAACGAGTTGACATATAACTACGACCATTCATCACACAACAATATCATATTTATTACCTAAGCTAACCATTATCTCACAATAACCACTCCATTTATTACCTAACCTAACACAAAACAACAATTCAGTTTTATTTCAAACTAAAGTTAACTTGTTAACAACTTGACTAAACTGATTACCGTCCATTCAAAACATCATTGAACAAATAAACATTGATTCATCCAGTTCTAAATTCATTTCTTACTAGAATTATCCAGCAATTATCCAGCAAAGACATAGGTTTTATCCAGTTCTAAAATCATTGAAACTAAAATTAAAATCATCAACATTTGCAACATAAATCTCATTCACATTTCTAACTAGGAAAGTTTATCCAATTACAAATATCAATGAGAAAGGATTTACCTTAACAAAGAGACAGATTTTGTGTCCACTTCACGCCTCTTGATCAATCCTGGATCATTCATCTTGATCCATGCATGTTAAAACACAAAGACAGAAAATAAATTAAAAATATTAGAGTTTTTCCATTTCATATGGTTCACGAACAAGAATCAAAGACGAGCATAGTTGAAATAAGTAAAGAGACGCTTTACCTTTTGAGTGTTTCTTTCCTTGTATCCAATCCATAGACGTATCAAACTTGTTAATTTCTGGCCTGATTCGATTGTATTAAGACGTTGCATGTTCCCTTCTTGTTTGATCTAACCATATGAAAATGTGTTTCTATCTTTTGTTTCAGACCGAACTATTAATTCAGTTTTGTTGCAATTTTAGAATAATTAATATCTTTCCTTTTTTTGTTTGTTTGATCAGAGTAGATTGTGAATAACTTGCCATTTTCGGGTATTGTGGCCACTGAGGCGTTTGTGAAACCTGTGGTTCCAAATGGTCATAACGGGTACGAAGATGATGATAAAGATGAAATGCCTTTGGTTTTCAAGAGAACCAGTAACAACAATAATACATCATCATCTACCTCTAGTCATCGTCCAAGGCCTAAAACTAACTCTCAGAAGAACCCTTCTATCGGTTCCACCAAGTCCCCAACACCACCATCGAGGTTTCCTTTAACAAGCCCCAATAGATCAGCTTCGTCGGGAAGAAGTTCACTGATGAAACCGTCGATACGATCATCATCTACAGTGTAATCTCCAGTAGGGGGTGATAGATCCGTTGTTGATAAGGAGAGGAATGGTTTGGGAAAGGTCTGTGTCCAAAAGTGATGATGAGGATTCTGAGGATGATAAGCCTTTGAGAGCTAGGCTTAAAGGGTATTCTAATCAGCATAACAAACAAGGGAGCTCTTCTACGCGTGGTAGCTCGCAGCTGCCAGTACAATGGAGCAATGTGAGGCCTCAGGGAGTGAATGATAACAGTAGAAAGAGATATTCTGATGAGAAAGTTACTATGTTGTCCACGGTTGTGCTGCTCGAAGTGTATCTGACACAATCAAAGGCTACTACCACGACGCATTTCAAAACTGAAGTAAGATGGCGAACTACGTCCAAATGACGTGGTTCAAAACAACATGGTTCAAATGTTTCGCGGTAACTTACTATTAATTATATTTTATTTAATTTAGTTTAATACATTTTATTTGTAATTTATTAATCTAATATTTTCTTTTATATATAGAAAAAATGGCATTGATCCATAAGGGGTGAAAAAGCGTTTGAAGCGAAGGCGAAGGTTCGATTGACCGACATAGTTTCAAACTAGAATGATGATTGGGTGGTGAAGGGTTACGCGCAGGGGAAACCCACATGCCTCACGAAGGTTGTGTCAGATGGCCTCATCCGGTATTGGACTACACAATCATAGATTAGAGTCGCCAACTGTTCCTCCATTTCCCGTATGACGAAAGATGAGCATGGTAACTTACTGATGCTTCACTCATCAAGCCAAAAACCTCACACCGGTATCCGTCTAGACATTGTAATTATTTTCATTAACTTTTATATTTATTTTTTACATATTTTAATTACTTTCATTTATGCAAAATGATGTTAACTCCTTGTAAAGCATAACGACGAATTTACTACAAAGTCATGAAAAATTGCTTACATATATTTTACGACGAGGCATGCGTGTATTTTACGAAGAAATCAACTTCGTTAATTAGCATGTCTTTTACGACGAAATCGTAAACGTTCTTGTAACTAAGAAAATATATCTTGCAACTTTACGACGAATTAGCGAAGAAATATGATTTATAACGGATGCTTAACAACGAATTGTGTTTCAAGGTTATTTCGTCGTAAAGCCTCTTTTACGACGAATTAACAAGAATTCCGGATGTGAAATGTATTTTAATATATATTTATGTATATACATATATTATGTATATATGAATTGATCACTTTTAAATTTTTATCACAAAATAGTGTTCAAAAATAAAATGATCAAAATAGTCCTTTTTACTTTGAAATTTGGAATATTTATTTTTTAAATTTGAAATCTCATCTCCGAAAATATCACCCTTTAATTCTAAACATAAGTCTAGATTAGTTAACTCTAATATATAAGTGCATATTTACCCTTTAGTTAAAAATATTTGGACATTTTCCTACTTAGATATTATTTTTGTGAAAATGAATTAAAAGGCTATCCAAAAGAATATATATATATATATATATATATATGTATATGTATATGTATATATATATATCACTACAAGAAAACTAATATTTTACTAGGATATTTACTAGGAAAATAATTCCTCGTAAATTTACTACGAGCTTACTTCGGTTTTATGAGGATAACAAGTTTCCTCGTAAAGTCTCCTTAAAGTTACGAGAAAACGTTTTCCTCGTAAGACCGTAGTAAACTTACGAGGAAACTCCGTGGCAAAAGACCATTTCCTCGTAAGCTCGTAGTAAATACTTTCCTCGTAAAGTCCTAGTAAATCTTTACTCTGAAATTACGAGGAAGTGATCTTTTACTTCAAATTAGCAAGGAACTTGATAGAAAATATCTAATTTAAATCTAAAACGTGTTTTGTACCTACTTTCGCTAGCAATAGCCGGAATGTGTATCTTGGATTATGCACTGATAGAATTAGTCCATTTGGAATGTCAGGGAGACAATATTCATTGTGGCCAGTCTTTCTTACACCGTACAACCTGCCACCGGAGATGTGCATGTGACGAGAGTTTCTATTCTTGACCATATTAATACCTGGTCCAAAGCATCCAAAAAGATCTCTCGACGTTTTTCTACAACCACTGATAAAAGAGTTGAAATATTTGTGGTCAACAGGGGTGAGGACATATGATTGTTCAACGAAAACAAACTTTACGATGCGAGCGATGCTTTTGTGGACCATAAGTGACTTTCCTGCATATTGGATGTTGTCTGGGTGGACTACACATGGGAGATTAGCTTGTCCATATTGTAATGGAATGACAGATGCGTTTCAGTTGAAGCATGGTAGGAAGACTAGTTGGTTTGATTGTCACCGTCGATTTCTTCCCGTTAACCACTCATACCGAAGAAACAAGACATTGTTCAGGCACAAAAGGGTCGTCAGAGACACTCCTCCTCCATATTTAATTGGAGAACAAATCGAAGCGCAAATCGATTACTACAGTGCTCTAGAAACAGCTCCGTGTGGTGGGAATTGGCATGTTCCCAATAATATGCCTGATTCTTATGGTCTTCAGCACAATTGGCACAAAAAGAGTATATTTTGGGAATTTCCATATTGGAAAGATCTTCTTTTGCGCCACAACCTCGATGTGATGCATATAGAGAAGAACTTTTTTGAGAATATTGTGAACACTATATTGAATGTCCCAGGGAAGACGAAAGACAACGTAAAATCGAGGTTGGACTTACTCGATATCTGCTCAAGGAGTGAGCTACATATAAAAAGCAATGGGCAAGTTCCAGTTTCTATATTCAGATTGTCATCAGAAAAAAAGTCTGTGTTGTTCAACTGGGTGGCTTCAGAAGTGAAGTTCCCTTATGGGTATGTTTCTAATCTCTCAAGATGTGTTGAGAAAGGGCAAAAGTTAGACAAAAGAAAAGATACAGCCAATTTGATTTTACAGCCAATTTGTGACTCAAGTCGAAGAAGCAATACATGGTATATCGACAACTGAGTTAGACAAAATAAAAGATCAATAATTTATCAAGTGGTTGAGGAAACAGGTATTTATTATACCTTAAATTGTATGCATACATTACCACAAAGTAAGTCTAATGTCTAGTTCTATTACTTTTTTGTAGGTTGATTATGACGATCCTGAGTATCCCGCATGGTTTTGCGAATTACTTCAAGGTCCAGTTGCAAAGGTCACTGCATCATCGATGTATTTCACCTAAGGCTATACTTTTCATACCTATGACTATGGTAGACACCGGGTGACAAGCAATTATGGAATATGTGTGAAAGGCGAAATAGATTTCTACGGGATCTTGCAGGAGATTTATGAAGTTCAATTCTCAGGTATGAGTTTGAAATGTGTTATCTTCAAGTGTGAGTGGTACGACCCCGTCGTCAACAGAGGTGTTCGGATTAACAAGAACGGTGTAGTTGATGTCAATGGTGGACGAAGGTACAACACATTATTTTTTTTCTTACATCCAGGTTTCGAGTATTAATTAATTTCTACGTTGTCTTTATTTTTACAGGTACAACAAGTTTGAGCCTTTCATATTAGCTTCCCAAGCAGATCAAGTTTGCTTCATTCCATACCCTCGGATTACTACCTCGGGAATAAACTGGTTAGCTGTTATCAAAGTTACACCTTGAGGACGAATAATCGCTGGAGAAGAACCACCATTACAAGAAGAAAAGACCAATGAGATCGATGAACCTGAAGCAGAAATTGATGACATCCTACTCATTGATCCGCATAATCGTGAATACGAAGATGTTCCTGATCACTCGACGGACGAAGGTGTAGAGGACGAGTTTTACGAAAATGATGATGTTTCAACAGATTACGAGAATGTATCCGAATGAATTATGTATGTTTATAAGTTTGTTTAATCACAAAAATGAATTTGAATTATGNTCCTACTCATTGATCCGCATAATCGTGAATACGAAGATGTTCCTGATCACTCGACGGACGAAGGTGTAGAGGACGAGTTTTACGAAAATGATGATGTTTCAACAGATTACGAGAATGTATCCGAATGAATTATGTATGTTTATAAGTTTGTTTAATCACAAAAATGAATTTGAATTATGTATGTTTTAAGTTTGTTTAACCACAAAATTAATTTGCATTTGTGGTTTATGTGTAGAAGAGGTTAGGAGTTTGGTTGTAGAAGAGGTTATAAGTTAAGGAAGTTGTGGTTTGGGGTTTGGGGTTTCGAGTTTAGGGATTTACAAACCCTTTCCTCGTAAAACCCTAGTAACAGAAAACGCGGGCATAGTTGTTTCCTCGTAAAGGCTGCTTCCTCGTAAAGTCCTAGTAACATTATTACTAGGACTTTACGAGGAAACATAAACGCAGGCATAGTTGTTTCCTCGTAAAGTCCTCGAAATGGAAAACGCGGGCATAGCTACTTCCTCGTAAAATTACTAGGACCTTAAGAGGAAACGAAATTCCATATATAAACTCGAGCCATTCGATTTCTCCCATTTGTAGTAACCTTCTCTCTGAATCCTCTTAAGGTTCTCTCTATTTCCTAGTTAGGTGATTAGATTAGGGAATTTAGATTAGGTGATTAGTTTAGGGAATTTAGATTAGGTTAATTTAGTTTTCTTAACCATTTTTTTAAAAGATATTAGTATATTAATGTTTTAATTTTTTAGAAAAAAATTTAGATGACTAGAAAGAGCAAGCTTGAGAGGGCGGCCGCTAAGAATCTTCTTCAGGGGAGTCATTACGGAGATATTTTCGGTCGTCATCCTGGTCCTCACATAGGCGCATCATCTTTGTCAGCTCCCCGTTCTTCGATTCCGTATCATGACGTTGTTCCCGAGACTAAGGGAGTTTCTACGGCGCCCCGGTCTGATCCACCAACTCCACCTCCTCCTCCACCACCTCCTCCCCCTCCTCCACCGGTCGCCGGGGTTCATCCCGATTTGCAGGTGCCGCCAAACTCACCATTTGCGGTGTACACGGTGGAGGATATTATGGCCCTTCTAGGCAGAGAAGGGCTGCCTGAGTTAGATCATATCCGACAGGACGGCAAAAACATATTATGGTATGTTTTAATTTTTTTAAAACATTTTTAATTTAATTCTTAATTAACCAAAAATTTACAAATTAATCTAATTAATGTTTTTATTTTGTTTCTTTCCACGTTTGGTCTTGACGAATGTGTCGCTCAGAGCGTCACGGATTGTATCAAGGGATACTTTCCCGATCTAGCTCCAAACTAGAAAAAGACGCCCAGCCACACAAAAAAGACGTGGTTCAAATCGTTCGCTGTAAGTCATTAATTAATCAACTTAATTTATTTTTAATTATTTAAAATTATTAATATTATTGAACTAATTACTCTAATTTTTTCTGGCTACAGCCAAAATATCGTTGGTCTATAGGGATTCACCAGCGGGTGAAGACGGAGTTTGAGGCGTAGGAAAAAGCACGATTGCTCGACATGGTCTACAACTGGAAGGACGACTTTCAGTTGTGGATTTATAAATTATATACATATATATAGTTTTATATCATTGACTTTAATTCAAATCATTTTAAAATTATTTTTTGTTCAGGTGGATGGTTACAAGGAGGGGAAACCCGATTGCCTCACATTCGACGTGTGGGATGGCCTCATCAGATATTCGAGGGTTGCCGGACTTTGTCAGAATCTCCCACACAAACTCCGAGTACCGCATGACAGGAGACGAGCATGGCAACACGAAGATGCTTCACACCAGGGGTCAAAAACCTCACGGGGGAATTCGTCTAGACATGGTAAGTTAATTTTTAATAATTATTTAATTTTTACTCTATTTATATATTCCTAATTAATATTTAATTTTAAAAATTATTGTTAGGCTAAAGAGACAGGAGATCTTCCATCTCTGCAAGAGCTTTACGAGAGGACCCACCGGAACAAGGCTGTGCATTTTGTAGATCCTAGATCCGAGCGGATCTACAACGAGGTTGTTGCTCGGGTTGACGAACGCCAGACCCAGCTGACTCAGCAGTCTGGGACACCAGTCATATTATCCACTCTTGAAGTGGATAAGATTCACGAGGAGGTAAATAATTTGTTTTTCTATTTATTTTTTTTTTAACGTTATTAATCTTTTTATTTACTGGTTGCCCCTAGGAAAAAGGGACGTATCGTCGGGATTGACTCCGTTAACGATGTCCCCACAGCGATATTGTCTTATGCTCAGGAACAGCACGATGTCACTGCTCAGCTGCGCTCGGAGTTGCAGGCGACGCAGTCTCATGTGAGTTCTCTCACCGATGTCCTGGATGTTTTGGCGGTTGGAAACCCGCAATTGGCGTAGATAATGCGTGTGAGACGGGAAAACGAAGGGCTTCCAACCCAACAGCATCCACCGTCACAGTCACAGCCGACAACCAACCTTGACGAGGAGGAGTTGGCGAGCCGGGATGACTTCGTTCGGCAATTTAACGACCACCATCTGTAGTTTTTTTTTATTTTTAATTGTATATTATGAATTTTAAAACTTAATTTTATATTATTTAGTTATTTATAAAATATTTTGTTATTTCTTTTTTATTTATAATTTGGTTTTTTAATTTTTTAAAAAATATATTATTTATATTTATAATTAATATTTTTGAATAAAGAAAAACACATTTCGAAGTAAAATCCTCGTTATATTTTCGAAGTAAAGTCCTCGTAAACTTTACTAGTAAGTTCCTCGTAAAGCATTACTACGAGTTTACGAGGAAATGTGTTTCTATGACTTTAAGAGGAAACGTGTACGAGGACTTTACGAGGAAAAACCTATCCACGCGTTTACGAGGAAAATTTTCCTCGTAAATTAGCTAGGACCTTACGAGGAAAAAGGCTTTACGATGAACGTGTTTCGAGGAAACGTGTTTCCTCGTAAATTCCTAATAAATGGTCATTTACTACAAAATTACGAGGCAAAGTGATCCTAGTAAAGGACGAGTTTTCTTGTAGTGTATATATATGTATATATTCCTATTAATAAATTTTTATATAGTGCATATTTTTTTGTGGTGAAATATCAAATTTATTGATCGATAGTGAAAGATTTACAACATGTTGGAGTTTCTATAGTGTAAAGAATGAAAAAATATGTGCTCTAAAATGTGTAAACCTCAAACCATCTCCTCAGCAAGCTTTCCAACTTGTTATTACCCCTATATTTGAGTGAGCTGATACGATTCTTCACCAGTCTTCCTATAACTCTTGTTGATATATCCACTGAGACGCAAGCTCCCCATGTCTGTGTGAGTTCCGTTCCCTCCAAAGAACATAAATCGTAGTCTGAAACACCAGTCTGAGTAAGATGGCTTCCGGTTTGCTTCGGGTTGTTTACATGACAGTGATGATGGTGTCGTCCCAATCTGACTTGATTGTTCCACCAAGCAGTCTCTCTGCAACATTCATACATACTGTAAATGTGTATGGACACGCAAAGAAAAGGTGGTCTCTGTCTTCATTCCTCTCGCCACAATAGACACAGCACTGCTCGATTCCCCAGGACCTCATCCTCACACCAGTAGATAGCCTATCCTTGAAGGCAAGCCAGACCATGAAAGACTGTCGCGGAATGGCTTGAGGAAACCATACTAGACAGTACCATGGAACTTTGCTCTTCTCTTCACGTAGATAATTCCAGGTCTTTGCAGCTGAGAAAGTGGGTTTAAAATCATCATGTTCATGCCGCCACAGTACTATATCAGGCCCTGCATTGGCATCAGGAAGAGTAGCCGCAGCAATAGTATCACACAGTTGATGATATCTCCTCTGTCCACTTCTCCGGAGATTCCAACATCCATTAACACTCGCTTCGGCTAGAGTAGCAGTCCTTCCAACTCCAATATAACGGGTTCCTAACTCCCCTGTTATGCTTATCAGCTTCCCCATCTCCAACCAATTTTCAAACCAAAGTAGATAGATTTACCGTCCCTCACCTCATGGCGAATGCACTCATAGGCAATGGGTCTCAGCTTTAAAAGCTTCCTCCATATCCACGAGCCTTTGCTTTCGTTGGCATCCCAATAAGAACTGTTCCTGAGTAAGTACTAACGCGTCCAGGCTACCCAAAGAGATCCAGACAGAGTAAATAATTTCCAAATAAGACTTAGGGCGAAGACCCTAGACGTGTCACAGAGGCGCCTAATCCCTAGACCACCTTCTTCTTTAGGACAGCAGAGATCTTTCCACGCAACTTTAGACTTATGCGTGATAGTAGGGGAACCAGACCATAGGAAGGCACTACACATACTCTCTATAGTATCCAAACAACCCTGCGGTAATATGAAAGCTGAACTCCAGAAATTAATGGTACTTGTGATTACCGATTTAATTAACTGGAGCCGGCCTGCAATTGACAGAGTTCGATGGGTCCAGGAAAGGAATTTGCTGGGTATTTGATCGATGAAAGGTTCATACTCAAGCTTAGTCCAAAATTTAGTCGTTAGAGGCATGCCCAAATATCTTACAGGTAGTGCCCCTGTTGCAAATCCTCGGGCCTGTGCAGCTTGGATCAAATCGTGATGGTTTCACCCAGCAGCGAATATGGAGGATTTGGCGATGTTAATCTGTAGTCCAGAGATACCTGCAAAGTGTTGCATAACATCTAAAACCCCTTCGAGTGACCATACACTGCCATCTGTAAAGACCAGGATATCATCAACGAAGCTGAGATGAGTAAGCTGCACTTTTTGACACTGCGGGTGATATCCAATCTGACCATAAACTGCAGCCTGGTTTAACATACCAGAGAGGACTTTATTCATGAGGACATAAAGATATGGGGATAGTGAACACCCCTTCCTGATTTCACGAGCACTAGTGAAGAAACCTTCAAGCTCTCCATTGATAGCAACCGAGAAAGATGCAGTGGAGATACTGAGATAAACCCATCTGATGAATTGACTAGGCAATTCCATTGCCTGCATTACTGAAGTAATAAAGCTCCACTTGACTGTGTCAAAGGCCTTAGAGATATCCAGCTTGAGAGTAGAACGGTCAGCGATGTTAGGAAGATGGTATCCTTTTACTAGCTCTGTTGCCAATAACACATTCTCAAGCAGTAACCTTCCCTTAATGAATGCACTCTGATTTGGTTCAATTGCTTCTGGAAGGATCACTTTAAGCTGATTCGCAAGGATTTTTGAGATTACCTTGTAAATAAGATTGCAACAGGAGATGGGCCTAAAATCTTTCATCGTTTGAGCTGGAGTCTTCTTGGGAATCAGAGCCAGGATAGTGGAGTTAATTCCAGTCGGTAGAAAACCAAATAGGAAAAAAGATTGAATCACCACAATAGTGCATATTTACCTTTTTATAAAATTTATTTTGGACACTTTCTTTTTTGAGAATTAATTTTTGTGAAAATGAATTAAAAAAGCTATCCAAGAGAATATTTATCTCTCTCTCTCTCTCTCTCTCTCTCTCTATATATATATATATATATATATATATATTTCTATTAGTAAATTGTTATATAGATTTAAATGATATTTGACAAAAAATTAAGGGAAATTGGGCTGTATAGCCTTAAAAAAAAACATAATTCACGAGATAGCCAATTTTCCTAATACACCACTACACCACTTGTTTTTTATATAATATTTCCAAAATACCCTTCCTTCCAACCGGTAAAACTTGCAAAAAAATTAATTTTAATTACTAGTTAGTGACTGCAAAGAAAACGTGACTTTCAATAACCACACATATCTGACAAAGTATATTGGTAAGATATGGAAAGATTAATTGATTCATCTCCATCTTTGGGCATCAATTCAGACGACACCGATAATATTTTTGGAGAAGTTTTATGGAGGAGAAAACCTGTTTTGAAGGTTCGGTAGGTTGATATATCATGGATTTTACCCACTTTTAACCATGATTTATATATGTTTTTGGAAACAAAAGGATACTTTTAGTGTCTTTTTAGAGCTTTTACAGGTTTAAGTACTCACTGGTGTAAAATGGCCATTTTGGAGCTAAAATGGAGACTTTATGAAGATATGAGCAAAACGTGTTGAAGATATCGACCGATGCTCATTAACAGCAATTGACCGACGAAAGATCATCAATAGAAGACATTCTATATCGATCGATACAGAAGTCCTCCAAAGCAATTAAATGAAGATTAGAAGCCTTAATTGCTTCACAAGAGTTTTAATAATTTACACGTTAAGTCCATGGCCGCCTGTTAGGCTATTTTAAGAGGGTTTTGTACTAGATTACGCAGACTTCTCCAAAGACCTTTTAGACCTAATTTTTAGAGAAGCATCTAGCCATACTTTGAAGAAGAGCTTAGGAATAGAGAGAGAGATCTGAACTACAATCCAGAGAAGATCTTGAACTCCCTTGCTTTACTTATTGTTTCTCTTACTATTTTTATTTTAAAGCATTATTCAAACCATTATGACTTTGTCTCTCATAAATATGTTTGAGTAGTCTCTCTTGTTGGATTTAGGTTTCTCATTAGGGTTGACTCATGCATTGAAGTAACAACCATTAGGGTGTTTAAATAATAGTTCTAAAATCTAGTCATTATAAATACTCATGTTAAGGATTGATCACCCTTACCTCTGATTTTAGGATCAATTTGGATAAGTGAGAACTTAGCAGTTACCTAGAATCTAAGTTGTTTATTTAAGACTAGAGAACCCTTCCAAACCAATCATTAGAACTCGCTGGTGCAATATAGATTGACGAGATAACCGTCTTATCGATCGATATAGCATAACAACGATCGATCGATATTTCTATCAAAACATCGATCGATATTTACTCAAGGTCATCGAACGATAGTTCTTGACCCGAGATCCAGTAAGACTTAATACCTTAATTCCTTAAGAGTTTGAATCCAGAACTATGAATAATAAAACCCTTTATAACTTTCATGCTTGTCATACCTGAGAAAACACCTAAGTTTAACTACCTTCTTTTCTCTTAACAAACAAATCAATCAATCAAGTAAATTTCTTGGTTACCTTTTCAGTTATTGTTTAAAAACTTGCTATCTAGCTTTACTTCGAAAACTAAATAATCTGTTGTGTAATCCTAGAGTCTCTGTGGATTCGATCCCTAAGTACTACAAGTGAACCTCTTTTGATGAGAGTAACTCACTCCTAGGGTAATTTGAGTGATATCAAATTTGGCGCCGTTGCCGGGGACTCTTTCTTATTACCATCAGATTTAGTTTAGAATATAGTCTAGANTTCGAAAACTAAATAATCTGTTGTGTAATCCTAGAGTCTCTGTGGATTCGATCCCTAAGTACTACAAGTGAACCTCTTTTGATGAGAGTAACTCACTCCTAGGGTAATTTGAGTGATATCAAATTTGGCGCCGTTGCCGGGGACTCTTTCTTATTACCATCAGATTTAGTTTAGAATATAGTCTAGATTTTATTTTCGTATATTTAATTCATTTTCCTCATTCTCTGCTATCACAGGGAATTCAAGATGGAAAAGACTGATTTCGGCCGAGCATCGACCGATGACGTAATACACACATCGAACGATATATTTTCCAAGGAATCGACCGATGATGTGACGCACGAATCGAACGATACGCTGACCGAGGAATCGATCGACATACACCAACCGACATCGATCGATGAAACCCAGCCGGAAGCAGGTAAGTCTTCACTTACCAATCTAGTTAATGAGGAAGTAGTCCAACACGAACCATTAGGTCAGTTATGCTATGAAACCAATGAATTTACAGTTAAATAGGGGACTGCAATCACTGTCAATTGTCATCCATCTCCAATTGAAGATGTAGAAAAACTGCAAAACTACTTAGACCCCATTAAGACCTATTCCAATAGGTCAGCTATTAGGTTACCAGAAGATGAAGCAAATAAGTCTACGCTTCATTTTGATTTCATCCATCTGGTACAAGAAAAATCTTTCCGTGGTTCCGTCTCAGAGCATCCCCACGAGCATCTCGATTTTCTAGAAGAATTGGAACTCCGCGATATTCATCGTTGTCGATTGTTCCCTTTTTCTTTAGGGAAGGAAGCCAGAACTTGGCTAAATAAATTACCAGCAGGAACCTTGACCTGCTGGAAAGATATTCGCGCTGCTTTCATTAACCAATTCTTCGATGAGACTAGATATTGGGACGCTAGACATAAACTCTCCACATTCCTTCAAGGCCCACGAGAATCTTTCAGGAACGCTTGGACTAGGTTTAAGGAACATCAGCGAGATTGTACCCACCATGGTTATTCGAAACCACAGCTCCTTAAATTTTTCTACGGAGGCCTCGAGCTAGATTACCAGATCACGCTAGATAATGCGAGTAATGGAAATTTCAGCTCCAGAAATCCTGAAGAAGCAAATCAATTGATCGAAAATATAGCAATGGGTAAATCTTATGAAAATAAAGATAAGGAAAGAGAAGCTAGATCTATAAATGACCTTCAAATAAATGAAATTAGGAAGTCTCTAGATCTCCTTCATTCTTTTAAAAAGGAAAAGAAGCCTGGCATTACCCAGAGCAATAAGGATACTCATTCCATAGAGCAAACGCTCCTTGGACATGAAAACCCTCAGGAAGACCCTTTTGACATAGATAGTTTTACCCAAAACTATGACACCCTCTCCGTATCACACCGCGGGAGAGCCCAAACCGTTTTAAACCATGTCTTCACGGGGAATCAGAGGCTAAGCCAAGACCTAGACATCAAGTTGGATTATGTTTGCTGCAAAATGTCGGAGGAATTTGACATTTTGCGTAAGCAGATCAGAAGTCTAGAAGGCGATATTGCCAATTGCGCTACCACTATCAAGAGGGAAGCAGGACGTCTACCAAGGAAGACTGGCATAAACCCTAGACGTCAGGTAAGTGCTATAATGCTAAGGAACAGAAAACAGCTAAATCCGATCTTTAGAGAAAACTACCCTACGGAAGGAAACACTAATATTCCAGAATCGGAGAAATCCATTCCCAACCCCGTGCTTCTCCGCGATTTGAAATCTGAGCTCCAGAAAAACAAAGAAAAGAATAGAGATTCTAAGGGAACTGAGAAACCAGTAATCATTCTCGATGATGAGGAAGTTATCGATGTCGATCGACACGAAGAACCCGATGTCGAGCGACACAAGGACACCGAGGTCAACCGACACAAAGATATCGGTATTGATCGACAATCACCCACGAATTCGGAAGAAAGTCCAACACCCAACGAACCGACCATAGAACGGGTGTACAACACTTTACCTCCCTACCCTCCCAAGTCTAATACTAGAAACAACAATGATAAAGAAATTTGCAAACGAGCTTTCGAACGAGTTACGGTAGAAATGTCACTCAGTGACGCCCTAAGTATTTCACCAACCATAAGACAATATGTCAAAGGATTGACAACGAAGAGTTTTTCAACGGAAAAATGCAATGTAATGATGGTTTCAGCAGAAGCTAGCGCCATCATTCAAACCCCAGAGAAGCGACCAGATCCTGGTAGTTTTGTCAAGTGCGCAATTCGAAACAAGCTATTCCCGCGAGCACTCTGTGATCTAGGCTCTAGCGTAAATTTAATGCCGCACTCCGTTGCAACATTCCTTGGGTATACTTAATTTACACCGGCCAGTATCCAACTAGTACTTGCTGATAGATCTGTTAGGATTCCGGAAGGTGTACTTGAAGATGTACCAGTAAAGATCGACGGATGCACTGTCCCTACAATTTTTGTTGTGCTGCATTACAAAAACGAGCCGAGAGATCCGATCCTATTAGGTAGACCATTCCTTGCTACTGCAAACGCCATTATTGATGTCAAAGAAGGACGGATAAATCTTAACATAGGAAACATCCCTATTAGATTCGATATGGAAAAGGTCATCACACTTTCTTTGATAGATAAACAATCATCCTATGTGGACGATGTGGGAACCGAAATCCACACTGTCGATTTTCCGTCAAATATGGAAACTTAGGGCGAAACCCTAATTTTCCCGAGGTCCTGGATCTCTGCGGAAATCACTAAAACAAACGAGTTTAAAGGAATATGGATGAACAACAAGAATAAAGAGATAAGAAATCGTAAGAAAGCTTTTATTTGAATAAGAATCGACAACTGTTACAAGTAGAATTGAAGAACTTAGACGTGAAAACGTTCTAAGGATCTGAAGTGCTAGTCTAAACGCTAAGTCCTAAAATCTAAGTTAGCAGCCGTCTCTTCTAGGTCTGATTTCGTGTGTCTGCTTCTGCCCTAGACCTCCTCTTTATATACTCCTCATCTTGGCTATCCGATCTTTCCATTTCGCCCAGATTTGACTTAAATCGGGAACTTTCCATTCTTCTCGATCCTTCCTTTTCTTCTGCGGAAATCTTCTATTTCTCTTCAAATCTTCCTTTTATGTTT
>CAKOAT010286378.1:25334-60849 GCA_932364175.1 Eruca vesicaria subsp. sativa | reverse complement strand
GTTATATTTTATTAGTCATATTGGTTAAACTCAATTTAATTACAAGTTATACTTGTTCTAGTTGTACTAGTTATTTTAGTCGGAGTTGTACTAGTTGTACTAGTAATACTTTCATTCTTATTTTTTATAAATCTCGTACGTAGATCATGAAATTTAATTACAAGTTACTTGTTTTAGTTATTCTTTTGAGGTTTGTTAAGTTGTTTGTCCACATAATTTTTGAAAACATACATAAAATGTATTTTTACAAAATTGATGAAGTTTAATTAAAATGCTTAAAAAATAGTTCAACTAATACAACTATTAAAACTAATAACTTTCACATAAAATTTAATAACAATTACAATTGTTACGACATGTTATAGTTTATATATAGTTTTATATTTGAAGGAGAAGTTAAGCACAATATTATTATTATTTTTTTTTAAACTAATCACAACATATTACAAGTTTAACCAAACAACGAATAATAGTTGTGGTGGCTAAGATTTAGAGACATTTATTCATAGATTTGGTGGCTAGGAATTCAGAGCCAAATCTTCTCTTTCAAGTTGACATTTTGTGGCTGCGAGATTCCTTTTTGGGTGGTTTCGTCGAATCAGATGATAGACCTCTGGTCTGTTCTTGGACACACCAGCTTCGGTAAAGTTTCGTTCAGATTTGTGCACTATCGTTATCCACCGGAGTGGGAAGCTATGCTTCTCTTGCCAACTATACAACTAGTGTAATTTATAAAATTGTATAATTGGTTCATATGTACAATTAGTACAACTGTACAATTAGTATAATTGTACAACTAGTAGAACTGGTATAACTATACAACTAGAAAAACTAGTACAACTGATAAAAAAAAATTTTTTTTGACATCGTACAACTTATAAAAATTAATATTAAATATTTGAAATTAAATGAATATGGGCCGGGTTTTGGGTATTTGGTTTTGTATCCAAATTTTGTTGGTTGGGTTAGTAAATAAGTTAAAGTTTTTGGGTCTTATGGACATTTTGCTTATTTTTCATATTAAATTTAAATCTAAAAAGAAATTTAAATTAGAATGGGTCCAAAATAGATTTTTCCATGAGTGTGTTACGTTTTAAGACACTTTATTCTTTTTTTTTGTCATGATAAAACACTTTGTGCTGGAGGGACACAATATAGAAGAGAGAGATGAAATTTTGGACAAAAAATCTCTTTCTTCTTGAAAGTAGTGACGAAACTGGTATTAAATACTCTTGTTACTTTATTGTAGATCAGAAAAATTATCATGTTTGGTTTCTAGGAAAACGTGTCTTCATAATAGTCCTTGGATGTTTTTTTCTAAAAAGATCTAATGGCTAAGAATTCATGTACTTTTATATACTTTTTTTTGGTCAACCTTTTTTATACTTTACTGTTGTTGTTGATTATTCTTTTTTTTTTTATCTTTGTGTTTTTACTATTTTCAGTTTAAATATAGAAAATTTAGATATGATTAAAAAAATTTATACAATAAGTTTTTCTATATTTTGATATCCACTTTCACTATATTTTTATTATATTTTTAACATTCTAACGTGAATAAAAAAGTTGTGGATGGAAAGATGTGGACATGAAACACATGGACTGGATAAAAACTACTAAATGTTGTACATGTCGAACTCTTTCAAAACATGGACATGGATGGAGAAATGTGGAAAATTAAACTTATGTGTTTTGTTCCACAAAATGATAATACAAAACATCAAGAGAACTATAAAGAAACAAATCAAAAGGAAATGATTTTATGTTGATACCACAAACGTATATGAAAAAACTTGGACATGGACTTATGGACTCAAGTTAACAAAACAGTTATGAAAAAAAAAGAAGAAGAATTTGAACCTAACTCCTCTGTTTTGATACCACAAGTATGCTTCCCATTCCTACTCTGAGGTTACAGAGAGATGAACCGGAGGATGGATTAATCGGCGAGAGAGATGGAGACGAATGATAGATCGATGGCGTTTTGGTTGAAACGAAAAGAGAAAGAGGATTGGTTCCGTCATGGACAGAGAAGCTGGGGAACAACCATTGGCGCAACTTCAAGCTTCGAGGAGAAACATAGTAGAGAAACAAATCTGGGAGAACAGAAGAAAGACACCGGTGAAGGGCTCCAGACAAGACTGAAATCCGTTCGAGTGAGGGAGAGCAACATGTCTTCAAACTGAGATCTCTCCCAAGAAAGACTATCGGTTGTTAAAGTTTATTTTAAATTGTTTTTTTGGGGAATTAGGGTTCATGAGATGAGAGAGAATTGGAAATTGAATTTTATTTGAAAAGATGGAGAGAATAGGAAAGTAGATATAGGAAATTGTTTATTTGTTTGGATGTTACGTTCTGTCATTTAGTTAGGAAAAAAAAGAATGTGTAATTGTAGTGTTGTAAGCTTGCAGTTTGGTTGGGGGTATAAAAGACAAATTGTACACAGAAAGTGTGTCTAAGGCAAGAAGTGTCTTATTGTGTTAAATGAAAGTGAGAATGTGTCCCTTCATGTAAATTTTTTTTTTTCCACACCCATGTGGTCTATTATAGAATTTGATTCTCTACAATGGTAAGCACGGTTCTACATATGATTAAACAAAGAAAAACAAAACAAAAGCTTAAAATATATATGGAACCGAGGAGAGAGATCAGCCAAATGTTTGTAAACATACATCTCACCTTTAGTCATGGAATCAGAACTAGGTTCCAAAGTTATGTGCTTCATTTTGGATTGGTTCGTCCAACTATTGTCTTAAAAATGTTTTAAAACAATGTTCGTAAACTAGATTATTGATAACAGAAACCCTTTTACTCTACTGGTTTCATTGACAAGTTATTAATTTTAACTCTATCAGTTCAACTGATAGTAATTTTGAGATTTTTGTCTGTTTCAAAATATAGTAATTTATGTTTTCAATTAACAATTTATACATTTACCTATTTCGCCATATTAATCAAAATAATAACTAAATATAATATTTTTATGTGTAAATTATGTATTAAATAAGGTTATTTTTTGGGAATTGTAATTTTATACTTAAAGTGTGAGAAAACTCTAAAATTATCATCTTTATAAAACGCGCGGGTGTTGATTTAACTTGTGTTTATCGTAAATTCATAAAATACTTATTTTATGTAAAAATATCATGTATATTTTTTATATTTTGTTATTTACATAGAGTAAAATATATTATTTTCTAATTATAAGATGATTAATAATATTTTTATTTATTTTTACATAATATTATATTAAAAAATTATAGCTTGATGCAATTGTACTATTCATATATTAACATTTTGTTTTTTTTATTAATTTATTTTAAAATGAAACAAAATACTAATTTTTTTTTTCATTATTTTATATGAATTATTATTAAGTTTATGATATTTTTTTCTTGAATATTGAACTTTCGAAGTATTTATATTTTATTAAACTAAATAAGGTAATACTATAATTGTTTTATATAATATGCACTATATATTTAAGTTTGTGTTTTTATTTTTCAACACAAAGAAATAACACTCATTGCAAACAATTAGTTTAAATTGATTTTAAATACAGTGATATAATATGTAAATAAATGGAAATAAAAAAGGAAATACTTAATTTATTGTAAATACAATGACTAATAGTATAAATAAAAGAAAATATTTAATCTGCAATCCATGTTTCCAAACAATTTTCATTAATGTGTTACACTTGTTTCCAAACAATTCTCATTAATGTGTTATTTTGTGTCCAAACAACTCAAGAAAGTACTTCATTTTTAATAATATAGATACATATATTAATAACTATTCGTGTACTTCGCATGTGTGGATGAAACACTTAGTTAATTTTAAAAGTGCCATCATAGACGATCAATCTAATCTGAAAGCTTTACATGTTCTTACATATATTATGGTCCGAATTCTAAGATACCTCCTGAATAAGAATTTGAGTGAGCCGCTTTGAGTAACGTACGTTGCGTTTTCAATGGACATAGCTCCAAGACATTTATAAATGGTATACTAATGCCTGTCTTATCAAGACATGCCTGCAAAGAATCCGATTGCGTCACATGGATGATCTCCTCTATCTTATCATTAGTGTTCACTGTTGTCCCATATAATTAAATTATCATTATTTGGCCGGTTTAGGTTTAGATTTCGATATAAGTGATTTAGATCATAGATCGTAATAGATGATTGATACACCGTTAGTAAACTCCAAACTTGGGTCAAAAGACATAAAATAACCACTCAACTTTATAGTAACAAGGGCGTTCCTCACATGATAGCCTGGATCCGCTGATTTTCGATATAAAAAAACTCTCATGTAACTACAGCCACAAAACCGTTGACTTGTCAGCTCAAAAGAACACGCTGTAATTTTGGTCGACATGGAAAAACGAGAAATAAATTAAAGAGACATGCATCAAACCAACATTCTTAGAGCATGTCCATTAGTGGCTTTTAAGAAATGTTCAAAATTATGCTAGGCGCTGATCGGACGGCAATTCCGAGCCTAGCGAGTTACCAAAAAAATGGGGATTAATCGGGGTGTATGCGGGGATTAGTTTTTATATTTTTTTAACTATAAATATATGGTTATATAGTAATCCATGTGAATATATAACGTAGAAAGAAAATAGTTCAGTGGTTGATGATACATGTGATGATGTAGACTGTGTCGGGTTCGATTCTTTGGTGCTGCAAGCTTTTTCTCTTTCTTCAATTAACGCAAATTAAAAAAAAAATTAAACTCAACTTCTGTTTGTCCCACAGCGACTAAATTTCAAGATTTCAACTAATCGGATTTTTCCCGTTATTTGCATTTGTATTTGTAATATGCGTTTATGTCATTTTTATTGAAAAAATTTGTATATGTTTTTATTTTAAATCATTCTACTTTAAAAAAAAATTAAGAACCTCTATGGAATCTACCGTTGGAGGTAAAAAAATTAATTAGCATAAACTAAAGATCTTAAACTTTCAAATTACCTTTTTAACTCTTAAATTATTCTAAAGAGCCTTTAAGGGTTTCTTTGGAGAGGTGGTCTTACGTACTCGTTGACTTCGACTTTTGTATAGAAGCACTTGATTGGTTGATCTTATCTTTTACAATGGAGAGCTGGTCTTACGTACTCGTTGACTTCGACTTTTGTATAGATGCACTTGACTGGTTGATCTATCTCTTACTCTTAGTCTTTGTCGTTCACTTATTGAATCTCTACCGTCAAATGTCAATGCTCAAAAACAATTAAGTTGTGTACTATTCTTTTGTGCATGCCAATTGCCTAAGCAACAACCTCTAATGATTTTCGTCCGCTGTTGATTTTTAATTCTTACTAGCTGTGTGCTTGATATTAATACTTACTTCATATTAACATTAGATATAACTAGACAATATATGATAACAAAAGATAATAATTAGACAATGTATATCTCTTTATTTTTTCTTGGATATCTATACTATTATTTGTAAAGTAAATTTTCGCATTCGAGATTTGATGTTAAAAGTTAGAATGCTTAATATCTATACAATCCTTAATAAAAAAAAATATATATATATATAGTTTATCGTATATTTAAAAATAATTTATATAATATTACTAGATTTTTATGTTATAATAGATAATTGATTATAAATTAATATAATACAAAATTTGAAAATAAAAACATACTTTTCATAAAATATGATACTTTTAAAATATTGTGTTGTTATCTAGAAATAATACTGCAACAACATGATAAGTTATATATATATTTATATATTATGATTTTATGTATAATTAATTTTTTACTTCAGGAAATAATATTATTCTATTATAATTTGTACTGTTTTTTTAATTAATAAAACATACAAAATAAGTATTTATAAAAATATTATGCCCGCAAATTCGGGCAAAACAACTAATTTCTAAATAATTATATATAATGTATGTAATTGATATTCTCCAGACTACTGTGACAAGTTGTTTCCTTCCAATAAAATTATTTTGACACCATCAAGTAGGACATTAAACATACACTGTTCGCTGAACTATTCTTTCTAAATATTCAAAAAGCATACTTCTACATTAGAACAGTTATAGAATCTCCACAGACTGTACCAAAAATACACATATATATATATAAAGATATAAGCCATCATTTTGCCAATAAATTTAAACTTTTCGTCTACACTAAACAATCATTCAACACCCTTAGCTAGATATAGATCAATCTTGAACTAACCAGTGGTAACTTGAAATAAAAGATATGAACTAATCAGAAATTATTGATATGCAAGATATATTTTGGTTCTTCCATAGCACACAAAATGTAATACCTTATGTTTTGTGTAAAACAATATAGTTTATCACGAGGAAAATTCATCCGAGTCTTATTAATTCAATACAAAGAACAAAACAACAATTGGATTCTTTTCAAAAACATTAAATTGGGAACTTCGCAAGGAAGATAAAATGCCAAAAAAAAACAAAAAGGATTTTTTTTATTAAATCAAATATAACATATTTTTTTAGTTATCTGGCTCCCGGAGCAAACTCTGAAGCAGAAGTGAGACTACAATCAACTGAACTCATTGAGTACATCTCTTGACTACCCTGTCTCCTTGCAATTTCCAAGGCCACACACTCGTTTAGCTCCATCACAACCTGTGCCATTGTTGGTCTTTGGTTTGAAGATGGGTTCACACAACCCATAGCCAGCTCTACAATCTTCCACGCACCATTTGTGTCATAGTCCCCCATCAGCTTGTTACTATCTCCTTTGGTGAGCATGAACCCAACCCATTCATTGATATGAGGTCTTTCTCTGGTTTTAGCAATCACTGGCTGGTTTGTTACTATCTCCAATAGCACTACTCCGAAGCTGTAGACATCACTCTTCTCGCGTAGCCAATTTGTTCTGTAGTACCTGCGATAGTATATATAGAGAGGTTACACAAACATTCTTGATTACTGATTTAAGTAAGACAGCCAACATTCATGATTACCCATTCGATCAACTCACTCGGGGTCTAGGTATCCAGGTGTGCCTGCAACCACTGTCAAGTTGGCATTCACCATCAATTGGGAAAGATCTTGAAGCCCAAAATCAGCTAGTTTTGTTCCAGACCGCTCGTTCAATAAAATGTTGGTCGTTTTCACATCTCTATGGACCATAGGAGGCCTACATCCATTGTGCAGATACTCCAATCCTGTTACAAATGGTTATTATTATGCAAGTCTTTGCTTTTAAACATCATAATCATAATATATAGGCAACATTTTGTTTTCATGAATCAGACAAAGATAAAGAGAATAAGTCAGAGTTTTGCTCACCTTGTGCTGTCTTGTCTCTACAGCTATTTGCATTCTGTTTTTCCAGGTTAGGAGATTGCCTCCACGTTTTCCTATAATGAGCTTTGAATGTTTTAACTGTGGAAGGAGATCGATCCAACTAAATTAGAGTCTCTTTAGCCAAAGTGTTTACCGGACATATTCTCCCTCAGGTCTCCGTTTGCCATGTATTCATAGATCAGTGCCAAATTATCTCTATCATCACACTACCCCACAAGTCCCACCAAATGTCTATGATGAACTCTTAAAAGAAGCTCAACCTGATAAAAATTACAAAGTTACAATTTCATGATTATTTATAGAAACTTAACATTATTTAAAAACAAAGATTAATAGTAAGGACATATCTTTTAACAAACCTCTGCCTTGAATTCTTTATAACCTTGAGCTGATGAATGATAGAGCATTTTAACAGCTACTTGAGCATCATCCAGGTTTCCATGATACACTGTTCCAAAGCCTCCTTTGCCAAGAACCCTCTCGAAGTTATTAGTCATCCTCAGTACCTCGGGGTACGTAACCCTGCGGTCTTTTGTTATAATTGATGGATTGGATGGTCTAGTCTCACTATTAACTAAACTCGTAGTGACTGATGGAGGTCCTGGAGCTGAATTTTTTTTTAAAAAATATGTTCATTTTCCTTACAAAATCTCAAGAACTCGGTCTGGTGAGTCAAACATAGCCCCGTTGTTTTTAGTTTTTTTCTTTTCTAACGACGAAAAAGATGGCCACGATAACTAACACCCCAGCCACTGGCACTGCGATAGCAAGCACTGGAACCTTTTTAATTTTTCCTCCGAGAGTCGTGGGATCCAGGGTATCGCCCAGACTATAGCCATTAAAAGTTATGATAGCTTAAGTGTGGCATTACAAATACTTTCCAACTGATTCCAGAAAAAGTTGATTTGAACTAAGTGAAGTAGAAAAATTACATTAGTGTTAAAGATTTGCTGTTTAGCCTTTCCTGAAGAGACTCTGGAACTGTGAGATTAAGCTTCAGATTTCCTCTTAAGTTTCTGTGAATGAGAAGAAAAAAAACTGAATCTTTCAGAACAGAAAGAGCAGAGAGTATACGAGAAAAAGGTTGTGCAAAGAAGCTTACATGAGTTTCAACAGCTTCATATCGGCAAAGAAAGCTGGAATCTCTCCTGATAACTCATTACTCGATAAATCACTGTCCATTAAATAAAGAAAAAGCAGATTTGTTCCACAATCAATTATATGTAAAACTAATTTTATTGATGCTTACAGCTCTTTCAACTGTGTTAACTTGGATATTTCAGATGTTATGGTACCGATCAATCCGCTTGCACTCAAGTTCCTATTATTTGATAAAAAAAAATAGAAAGTATCGATGCTAGTTATAGAACTTTCTTGAAAGCCAAAACTATAGAACCTTGTGATAAAGAATAAATAACATACAAGGATATGACCAGCGATGGCTCGGAGTTCGGGTAACTGCAATTTACACCTTCCCACTGATACAACTGAGGAGCACATGGATCCCCGTGCCAGCTTACCTTCTTGGTCAAACCATATGTCTTCTTGATGTTCTTCATAGCCGAAACTAATCGTAACATAACTCTAAATCATCTTAGAAACATTAAAAAATAAAATAAAAAAGGTATTGAAAGACACACAACTTAGATTACAGAATGGCACAAGAACATGCTTACCTTCATCCTTGTCTGTCCCAAGCTGTAGAATGTCTAAAACTGTGTAAATCTCTNAAACCATATGTCTTCTTGATGTTCTTCATAGCCGAAACTAATCGTAACATAACTCTAAATCATCTTAGAAACATTAAAAAATAAAATAAAAAAGGTATTGAAAGACACACAACTTAGATTACAGAATGGCACAAGAACATGCTTACCTTCATCCTTGTCTGTCCCAAGCTGTAGAATGTCTAAAACTGTGTAAATCTCTAGGGTTGATAAGGGGAGGAAGAGTTGAGTTTCCCGTCATGGTGAAGGTGAAATTAAACACTCCGTCCGGAGAACTCACGGCACTTGGATTGGATATGGTTGAAATGCTGAGTTTATATTAGGATATATTCCATATCCTATAGTTTAACATATTTGTGTATATCTTATGAGATTTGGGAACATCCTTTTTAGGAAGATTATGATTGTATATATGTAACTTCTTCTACGGAAGAACATTATTTTCCCATTCTAAGTTTGTCAAGGTATCAGAGCAAAAGATCTGAAAGACCTAATTTTTTTTCTTCACGAAACTTGCTTCTCCAACAAGTTACGTGTCTTTTCTATCTTGTTTCCTCTGTTTTTCATCTCTGAAAACAGAGCCTTCTTTTTAATACAATCATCATGTCGATTGTTGAAGCTAATCCAAAGTACAAGACCATAACACCTTACGACTTGTCTCCAAACGATAATCCGGGTGCTGTCATATCACAACCTCTACTCAATGGAGGGAACTACGATGAATGGGCCATTAATTTCTGCATGGCTCTTAGCTCTCACAAGAAGTTTGGATTTCTTGATGGGAGTATCCCCAAACCTGAAGCAGGCTCGCCATATCTCGAAGACTGGGTGGCAAATAACCACTTACTCGTTGGCTGGATCAAACAAACGATTGAGCCAAAAATAAGGTCGACTATCTCGACTTGAGAAATTGCGAAAGACTTATGGGACATCATCAAGAAACGATTTTCTATTAAAAGTGGTGCTCGACTTCAACAACTCAGAAATTCTTTGGCGACTTGCAAACAAAACGGCTCGAGCGTTGATGATTACTTTGGTCGCTTGACCAAAATATGGGACGGGATTTCCGAGTGTATGGAGACAAAGCAATGTGTATGTGGAAAGTGTGAGTGTAATCTCAATACAGCTCATGATAAAGAAAAAGAAACTCTGAAGATACATGATTTTCTTTCCGGCTTAAATTACTCGGTTCATGGAGTCATTCGATCTCAGTTGTGTGCAATCACACCTATGCCAGACCTTGACAGTGTCTATCAGACTATATTACAGAATGAGACGATACGTGCGAATATTGCTACTGAAACTCCAATGATGAGCTTTGCGACTCAAGCTTCACCTTCGTCTGCTACTTGAGCTTCAGCACCCGTCTGGACTAAAGATCTCTCACCACAAGGATCGACATCTACAGAAACATCTCGTGGCAACCGTGACTTCAATCAAACGTGCACGTCCTGTGGAAAGAAAGGCCATGAGGCGAACTCATGTTTCAAAATTATTGGCTATCCAGACTGGTGGCCTGATAAGCCTCTCCCTAAATTTGGAGGAAGAGGAACTCATCAAGGTGGCCGTGGAGGTGGCTCTAACCCACGGGCAAACATCACACAAATTCCTAATGCATATTCAGCTGGAATGAACTCGGCTGGGAAGATTACAGACAGTGATCGTGTTGGGTTGACTGGACTTTCTGATGAGCAATGGAGTGCTATTCAACGGCTACTCAATGCCAGCAAATCGAATGCAACCTCAGGGGGTAAAATTGATGATAAGTTGTGGATTCTTGATACAGGAGCAACACATCATATGACCGGATGTCTTGAATTGCTAACTGACATTCGAGACATAGCACCACTTCCGGTTACATTAGCTGCCGATGCGAATTCTTGTGCGACGAAACAAGGAACAATCCATCTGAGCTCGCATTTGCGATTGCAGAATGTTTTTTATGTTGCTGGATTTCATACTAATCTGATTTCCTTTGGCCAAGTAGTTACAGATAACTTCTTGATCGGACAGGTTACTGATAAGTTGATTGTTCTGCAGGACCGTACTACGAGGATGCTGATTGGAGCGGGTGAACAATAGAGAGAGGGACTATACCGGTTTCGTGTGGTTGAGCCGATGACTGTTATGAAGGCTAGTGTGCGTGCAGATTTGAGTTTGTGGCATAATAGGCTGGGTCATCCATCATCTCACATCACGGGGAATGTTTCTAGAGTTAGTGAGAATAATAGTAGTATTGAGAACTTATTTACGAGTTGTGATGTTTGTCTTAGAGCAAAACAAACTCGACATTGTTTTCCTTCAAGTTCTAATAATGCAAAAGAGGTTTTTGATTTACTACATATTGATTTATGGAGACCATATCGTACAACTGCGTTTTGTGGCTCAAGATATTTTTTGACGATAGTAGATGACTGTTCCCGGGCTGTCTGGTTGTACCTTCTGGCCGACAAATCCCTGGTCTCTCAACAGATTCGAAATTTCCTTGCCATGATTGACAGGAAATTTTCTCGGAAGGTTAAGAAAATCAGAAGCGATAATGGGACTGAATTTATGTGCTTAACGAATTTTTTCAGAGAGCAAGGTATCATACATGAGACTTCTTGCGTGTATACGCCACAGCAAAATGGTCGTGTGGAGCGTAAACATCGTCATATCCTGAATATAGCTCGTGCTCTCCGGTTCCAGGCGAGTCTACCAATTGAATATTGGGGAGAATGTATTCTGGCTGCTGGTTATCTTATAAATAGAACTCCGTCTGCACTCTTACAGAATAGAACTCCATTTGAGATACTGTATGGTCACGCACCAGGATACAAGCATATTCGAGTTCTAGGATGTCTGGCATATGCACATAACATCGATCATAAGGGTGATAAATTTCAATCTCGGAGTCGTCGTTGTGTATTTTTAGGTTACCCCTATGGCAAGAAAGGTTGAAAATTGTTTGATCTAGAAAGACAAGTGGTCTTTACATCTCGGGATGTCATCTTCCAAGAGACAAAGTTTCCTTTTGCTATTAATGTTTCACCTCCATTTATATCGAATGAAGAGAAGAGGTTAAGTACTGATCCAGTGATGAGAGAATTGGATTCAGATTCGGATGATGACCACTCTGTGGTAATGGATACTCCAAATGTTTCGGTGCTTGACACTAGTGGATCGAGGACCTCTACTGAACTATCTAACTCTGTACCAACTCCGGCACAGCCAGAAATAGTGACCACGACAGCTGAAGATAACTTGACTAGCTCCACTGAAGAATTGCTAGGTCGCGGTCACCGTATAAAGAAAAAGAATGTGAAGCTGCGTGATTATGTGACAGATACGATTTCACCTTCGAGTCCCTCGTCCTCTCTCGTCTCACTCTCACCCTCTCCACAGCAATCCTCAGGTACGCAATATCCCATCTCAAACTATGTCTCGTGTGACAGGTTCTCGCCTACGCACCAGAAATTCTTGATAGCTCTTCAGACTTGTGTTGTACCACAGTATTTTCAAGAGGCTATGCGAGATTCTAATTGGGGAAATGCAGTGCATAAAGAATGTGATTCTCTTGAAGACCTCCAAACTTGGCGACTTGAATATCTTCCTCCTAATAAGAAAGCTCTTGGATGTAAGTGGGTGTTTACAATAAAATATCGATCGGATGGTACGGTTGAACGATATAAATCTCGGTTAGTGGTTTTGGGGAATCATCAAAAAGAAGGTGTTGATTATGAGGAAACCTTTGCACCTGTAGCTAAGATGAAAACGGTGCGTTTGTTTCTGGATATTGCTGCCAAGATGAATCATGAGGTGCATCAGATGAATGTACATAATGCATTTTTACATGGAGATCTACAAGAAGAATTTTATAAGAAAATTCCTCTAGGTTTTTGTCCTGATGGTGAAACACGAGTGTGTCGTCTTCAGAAGTCGTTGTATGGTTTAAAACAGGCTCCTCGATGTTGGTTTGCTAAGCTTGCAGAGGCTCTGCGAGCGTATGGATTTACACGAACACGGTCTGATTATTCCTTGTTTGTGTATCACAAGAATGGTCTTTCTCTAAGGATTCTTATCTATGTCGATGATCTGATAATATCAGGAAATTTACCTGCCGAGATTCAGTGCTTCAATAATTATTTGTCTCTATGTTTCCATATGAAAGATCTAGGACCAGTGAAATATTTTTTGGGTTTAGAAGTTGCGAGAAGTCCTGCTGGGATTTATTTGTGTCAGCGTAAGTATGCTACAGATATTGTCACAGAAACAGGTTTGCTGGGGTGTAAACCAGCTGGTTCTCCTATTGATCAGAATCACAGATTGAGTCTTGCTGATGGACCTTTACTCGCTGATCCAAAACGGTATAGACGTCTAATTGGTCGACTTATATATCTTGCGGCAACACGTCCAGATTTGTCGTATGCTATTCATACTTTGTCTCAATTTATGCATAAGACTATAAAGGAGCATTGGCTTGCCGCGATGAAGTGTGTTCGCTATATCAAAGGAACGCTTGGGCAAGGTATACTCTTGCGTGCAGAATCATCAACTCACGTGAGTGGATGGTGTGACTCGGACTGGGGTGTTTGTCCATTAACAAGACAGTCGCTTAGCGCTTGGATAGTACAATATGGTTCATCACCAATTGTTTGGAAGAGTATGAACCAAGATACAGTGTTTCGATCATCAGCGGAGGCTGAATATAGAGCAATGGCTGAAGCAACTGCTGAACTCCAATGGATCAGGATAATACTTCAAGAACTTGGAATAAAACATGATGGACCAATGTCGTTGTTGTGTGATAGCAAACCTGCAATACATATTAGTTCTAATCCAGTGTTTCATGATAGGACTAAACATGTTGAGAAAGATTGTTCGTGGTTATATCAAACCAATACATGTCTCGATGAAGAATCAGCTTGCGGATATACTTACGAAGGCGTTGGGAAAAAGCGAGTTTGATGCATTTTTGATCAAGTTGGGCATAGCTAACTTGTATGCTCCAACTTGAAGGGGGGGGGGTATTAGGATATATTCCATATCCTATAGTTTAACATATTTGTGTATATCTTATGAGATTTGGGAACATCCTTTTTAGGAAGATTATGATTGTATATATGTAACTTCTTCTACGATGAATGAAACGAAGAACATTATTTTCCAATTCTAAGTTTGTCAGTTTATGAGGTCTCATGTAGCTGTACCAACCTAAGCCACCGTTGTAAGTAATGTTGAATTCTCTAACGTCACTTGCTTTAAAAGTCTGGATTTCGGCAAAATGCATATATACATATGAACGTGCAGATATGTCATCAAGAGTCCACCAGAAGTACCATGTGTTGCTAACATTTGCAGGGATAGCAGCAGTCTTCATCACGGCCTGAGGCATATCGTAGAAGTTACTTGTATCTATTCGGAGGTCGGTGCTTATCGAGGCGGTTTCATTATCTGTGAATGCATTCCAGCCTCGGTCATGTATGTTCTCATCATACCTGAAGAGAGGCTTTTGTTAACTCAAAACAAACAGCAAATAGATCATGTTAAATTAATTGTCATTTGGAAAGTATACCCTTTCAATGGGATTCAGACATGTATCCCTACTAGGTAATCTAAGAGTTTTATCCATTAAACCAATTCTTCGTTATAATAAAAAGATTGTGTTGTGTTGTTTACTAAAAAGAAAAAGAAAAGATTGTTACCTATGAAGATTTTGTTTTATTATTACCTGATGAACGATGATGGATCATGGATCGGATGGGAAGTATATTCTGGCAAACAACATCAATGAACCACTTTGCGTGTTATAACTGTTATTGTTCAATGGACGAAGTTCCAGTGAAGAAATGAATGGTATGGTCGGTCCTGTCTTAACAAGACAAACTTGAAGACTATCTTGTGTTACAACATGGAATATCTCATGTATCGTACTATTTGCTACTCATAGTATTTTGATAGAAAACCATTTATTAGCACCAATATGAAGATCAAAGCTTGGCAATTGATTCCGACCGTCGTAGTTGCCATACATGAAAGGTTGCTGCGATCAGATATTTTCTGTTCGCTGTGAGGTTAAAGAGATTGTAACAGTTTCTTTGACCGTCAGGGAAGCTTCTCAAAGAGCTTTTAAAATACTTATTTTCTTGTCTTTTTTTTTGTTTCATTGTTAAAAAGTATATGCACTAAGTATCTGCAACGCCCCGCCGTCCACGGCTAATGGGCCACTCACGTCCGCTCTCTCGGTCCGTGGGTCTATCCCGTTCCAACGGTCGGTCCGTTAATTTTCCAAGGTTCTAGAGTCATGTTTACTGACCCTGCAATCACCACATGACCTTTCCCCCTGCTTTGGCCTCACTTACACGATATCACAAATCACTTTCCGATAGGTCACCCATCCTTTGACTACTCCAGCTCAAACACGCTTAATTTTGGAGTTCTCTCTGGATTTGCTCCTGAAAAGGTAAGTGCACTTTGGTGACATAGGTAACCAAATCAATCCTCTTAAGCCTTTTCATATATAACAACATTGGATGTTACAATTCACCCCCTCTCAAAGAACACAACGCCCTCGTTGCGCCCCATGACAGGTCTCAAGACGCTTCTCAGGTCAGAACTGAGATGGCTAACCAGCTCTAATACCACTTGTAACGCCCTGACCGCCCACGGCTAATGGGCCACCCACGCCCGCTTTCTCAGCCTGTGGGCCCATCCTGTTCCAACGGTTGGTCCGTTAATTTTCCTAGGCTCTAGAGTCATGTTTACTGACCCTGCAATCACCACATGACCTTTCCCCGTGCTTTGACCTCACTTACACGGTATCACAAATCACTTCCCGATAGGTCACCCATCATTTGACTACTCCAGCTCAAACACGCTTAACTCTGGAGTTCTCTCTAGATGTGCTTCCGAAAAGATAAGTGCACTTCGGTGACATAGATAGTCAAATCAATCCAATTAAGGTTTTTCATATATAACAACATGCGATGGGATGTTACGGTATCTCTAAATTTAAGACGTATTTGCTCTTATTATAGACAAGTAATAGGGTTAGGTATAATACTGGACCCGCCAAAAGCCTTGAAAAACCTTAATCTGTGTCCAATCCAAATTGTATAAATACTAAATGGATTATGTAGAGTGGTATATCAATATTTGAACGGAAAGTGTTATTAAGCGTGGATAATCCAAATTTATGAATAATCCGGAATCTCTCTCTTGAAAAAACTCAACCCGAAAATCTGAATTAGTATTTGAAATAATTATTCCAAACCTAAATAAGTATCACAAATACTCAATCTATTTACACTTTTTGATATGATCTAAAATTTAAAAAGTCTGAGCCAAAATTAATAAAACCAGCAATGAGTTTATATCCACAATGGATCTTATATAGCGAGAGAATATGCATAAATCCGGAATATGACCTGAACCCAACCTGAACATATAGGACATAGGATTCAAATTACGAACACGACGGCCATCCCTAACAAATAACATGATTTTTTATGATTCAAAAAAGGAACGAATAACTGATTAAATAACTGAAATTAAATTCTAATGTTTTAGACGAATCTTATTTTACTAGAAAATATTATGATTTTTAATTTATATTGGTGAAATAATTAGTTAAGTTCATATTTCATTAGTTTTTTTAAGTAATCTTAGTTCAGTTTAGTTTAAATAGAAAAATAAAATTCTATACTATCAAAATTATTGAATAGATAAAAATACTGCTTATATATTATTTATTAAATTTGTATAACTAAGTGTCATTTTAAATTTCAATAATTTTTTTAAAATTCAAGAATTAAGCGTATTGTTTTTTTTTAAATTCAGCAGTTTTAAATTCAACAAAGAATTTCTTTTTATCACCAACTAATAAAAATCACACTGGTAGTAGAATTTTTTTTATCACCAACTAATATTATTTCTTAGAGATAATATTATTAAAAATCAAATGATTTTGATGTTTTAATATGTAATAATCATAAACGAGTTTCATAAAAAAAAATTATAAATGAGTTCTACTAAAATTTAATGGATAAATTATAAAACAAGCATATTCTCATACACATAAATTCGGAAGCTGTAAACATCACTCTTCTCGCTTAGCCAGTTTGTTTGTAGTACCTGACAGAGTATAGAAACGATTAGATTACTCATCTGAAAAACACAACAAATATAAGTGATGATAACTGGTTTAGTTACTCACTCAGGGTCTAGGTAACCTGGTGTGCCTGCAACCACTGTAGAGCCATGACATTCACCATCGATAGGGAAACATCTTAAGAGCCCAAAGTCGGCTAGTTTTGTTCCATACCGCTCATCCAATAAGATATTGGTAGTTTTCACATCTCTATGGACCATAGGAGGCCTATATCCATTGTGCAAATTGATAGGTATAAAATAACTTACAATCGGAAGAGGAAGGGAAAAGAGATAGCTGAGGAAGATGACGTGATGAGTAAGGGAGTAAATTCAAAAGAAGGAGAGGGAAGTGGAGCTTCTAACTGAAAGAGAGGGTCTGCAGTTGTATCGGGTTTTTAAATAAAAGAGGAGGGAAGCAAAGCCTCGAGTGGGAAGAGAGGGTTTGCCGTTATTTTGAGTTGAGTCGAGAAAGGAGTATAAAAGAGTAGAGATGAGTCCTTGTAGTTTTTATGCTTGTTGTTGATTGTAACTGACGATATGAGTCTTTTCAAAGAAATCATGACGACGCTGGGGAAACGTCCGATGACCTATGAAGAATTGCCGGAAGATCATTGATATCATCCAGGAACATCGAATCACCAAAATCAGGTACCGAATCGAAATTGGGAACAAGATAGGGATAAATCACAGCTAGTATATCGAACTAGGATATCGATCTGGTCAGTTGAACTTAGCGAATCGTGAACAAATGTTAAAGAAATTGAAAATGCCTAAGTTCGAAGGGAGCAACACTCATGATTGTATTGTAGATGTGGAACATTTCTTTGCGGTGGGACAGTTTCGTGATTCAGAACGTTTGGATATGATTGTTCTGTGTGTGGAAGGAAGAGTGAAGAAATGGTTTTCTTGGGTTCGAAAGAGAGATGGTTTTAGGGATTGGTTGGATTTCAAGAATAAATTGATTCTACGTTTTGCAGAGGCGATTGATGATGAACTTGAAACGCGTCTGTTCTCACTACGTCAAACTGGTTCAGTAGCTGACTATGTATCTGAGTTTGAAGAATTGTCATCTCAAGTGACAGGATTGGAGGATAAATTTTTGGAAAAGATATTCTACAATGGTTTGAACCAGGAGATGAAGGAAGTGATAAAGGTGAAGGACCCTCAAGGGTTACCTCAGTTTATAGCAGCGGTTTTGCGCATGGAAACGAGTACTTTTTGTAAGGTCATGAGTGGTGCACCGAAAGGAGAAACTAAAACACATGCTCAAAAGTCTTCTTCTGGAGGAAAGACACCTTATACATCAACATTTCCGAAACCTCAGGAGGCGAGTTCAAGCAAGGAATCGTCCTCTACTCGTTCAAATTTGAGACCAAGACAACAATATTCTGATGCAGAGTTAGACAAAATGAGAAGGGATAAGATCTGTTTTCGCTGTAAAGCTCCATGGACACCAACACACAAACAAGAGTGTCCTAATAAAGCTTTACAAGTGATGACAGTGATAAATGGCTTACAATTAGAAGTCATGGATCAGAAGAAAAGAAGAAGAAGACAAGTTCTTTGTCACAGCTGGTCAAGAGTTACGCACTTTGTCACCCAGTTCCTTTTTGGGATTGGACTCACCAAAGACTACAAAGATGCGTGGTTGTATTAACAACAAAGAGGTGATAGTCATGCTTGATAGTGGAGCATCGCACAATTTTATATCTCCTAGAATTGTGAACAGGCTGCATTTGAAAATTTGTGCTGACAACAGCCTTGATGTGTTGTTGGGGAATGGAGTTACAGTCAAAGCTCAAGGATCATGTAAGGCTGTAACTCTTTCACTCAATAAAACCAACTTCACATCAGACTTCATCTCTTTAGAACTGGGAAACGTGGATGTAATCCTTGGAGTTCAGTGGCTAGAAACACTTGGCGTTTTGATATCTTGCATATTTCATAGTTTTAATTATCCTTTTTTATGCTCATTTAAATCACATTAGCTGCATTTAGAGTTCCTTTAGGTGCATAGCATATGCATGTGTGGTATTTCAGGTATGGAGAAGCTTAGGTTGGAGATTAGAAGGTTTAGTCATGAAAATGAACTCACCAAGAAGTTTGAGATGCACTTCACGCGGCCATGCAACGCGGGGTGGGAGCAGGCCGTGTTATTCGTCCAGTGATCCTCGGCCAAACCACGCGGGCACGTCACACGGGGTGGGAGCAGGCCGTGTTATTCGTCCAGTGCTCCTCGACCACTTCACGCGGCCCGATCACACGGTTTAGTACAACCCGCGCCTTCTTGTGGGACAAGCACCGCGGCCACTTCACGCGGCCAGTACGAGGCCGCGTTTTCGAACCCGAGGGAGCTGACTTCTCAACCACAACACGCAGCCACGTCCCGTGGGCAGGGCCAGTCCGCGTCCCATCACTATATCAACTTTCCATTAGTTATTTGGGTCAAACCCGGGTTTGTCGGGTTGACCTGGTTTAAGTTTTAAGCTACTATAAATATCCTTAAACCTTATTTAGGGATCTTATCTTAATTTCTCTCCAAAACATTTGACATTTTGGTGAAAGTTTATTCCTTTTATCTAAGTTTCATCTTTTATCTTGTGTTCTTGAGATTTCTTAAGTGTTTCATTGCTTTCTATTCATGATTAACCTTAAATCCTTCATATGTTTAAGTGTGATCATGGTGATTAGTGAGTAGTCATCTTAGGATTCATGGGTTAGGGAGATCAAAGGGTGATTAAGCTAGATCTAAGGTGTTTGAGTATAGATCCATCTTATTCCTTGCTTGTAGAGTGAATCTAATGCTATTTTAGAGTTGGCCTCTTTAGAATTGAGCTTTAGGTCTTTCAAGCCCATAAGGTGTATGATGAAATACCTGAATCAACTCTCCAATGCTTTTAACATTCTTTATCAAAGAGATTTATTGTTAAAGGTGTTAGGATGGCTAGTAGACTTGATTTTAATGATTGTTTAGATAACATTCAACCTAAGAGATTAGATGCTTGAGTTATCTTTGCAAATGAACATTCATCTAGGGATAAAGTTTGTTTAGGATTGTGTCTAGGCCTAAGGTTGATAGATTGATTGAAAAGCTTACACCTTTAGATTGAAACTTAATTACCCAAGATCAATTCTCTTACCCCATGAATTCTCTGTTCTCATTTTGAAAGAAAGCTTTGATCTTTATTGCTTATTTAGTAGTATCTTACTTTAAAAATCATCTCAACATTGATAGCACTTAGATTAAACATGGTCTTGCAATTCCTTTGGTTTATGATCACTTAACTGGTTTGACATCTTTTATATTACAACATTTGATTAGGAACCTTAAAACTCCTATCATCAAATTGGATGTCAACTTGACACTGCTAGCAATGGATCCTTCTTGGGCAGAACTGAAGATGATGCTATGGAGCTTGTAGAGAACATGGCTAAGAGTGATTCAGTCTACAATGATGATTATGACAGGAGCAACAGAGGCAGTGGAGGTGAAGATCAGAACACTAAGAAGGAGTTGAAAGCCTTACAAGACAAGATTGATCAGATCATCTCAGCTGGAGCTAAACAAGAGAAAGTTAACTTTGTTGGTGAGCAGAGCCAAGGAGGGAATGCAGTGGTTAATGAGGTTGATGGTATAGAAGGACAAGAGGAGTTGTGCTTCATTAACAACAATGGTACTTGGTACAAGAAGGAACCAAATTTTTAGTACAACAACTACCAACAGAGGTCCTACTCTAACAACCAGCAAGGAGGATTCCAACAAAAGCAGAACACTCAGCAAGGAGGATTCCAACAAAAGCAGAACACTCAGCAAGGACGCTATCCACTTGGTTTCAACAACCAAGGCACTCAATCTACTCAAGCTCAAGGCAGCTCTTCTCAAGCTCCAGCTTCTGATTCCAATGTGGATTCCATGTTCAAGAAGCTCTTGGATTTTCAAGTCAAGAATGAGAAGACCATGGTGTATGAGTTCAAGAACATTCACTCCAAGATAGATGGTAGCTACAATGAGCTAAACAAAAAGATTCAAGCTTTAGAGAACCAGTTTGCCTCCATGAATTCTCAGCCAAATCGCCAACAAGGATCATTACCTGGAAAATCTGAGCAAAACACCAAGGAGACAATGAAAGCAATCACCTTTAGAAGTGGTAAAGAGTTGCCTTCTAGAGCTCTCACCAAGGATGGTGAGAAACAAGGTGGGGAGGTTGCCATCAACANAAAAAGATTCAAGCTTTAGAGAACCAGTTTGCCTCCATGAATTCTCAGCCAAATCGCCAACAAGGATCATTACCTGGAAAATCTGAGCAAAACACCAAGGAGACAATGAAAGCAATCACCTTTAGAAGTGGTAAAGAGTTGCCTTCTAGAGCTCTCACCAAGGATGGTGAGAAACAAGGTGGGGAGGTTGCCATCAACAAAGGTGATGATGTGGTGATTGTAGATGAGAAAGTAAATGATGAAATCTTGGAGAAGATAGTAGAAGCTAAGGGTAAAGGAAAAGTTGGAGAAGAGAAGAGAACAGTTCAAGATGGTGAAGTTGTTACTCCAACAAAAGAAACCTCTTTTAATCCTCCACCCTATGAGCCAAAGCTACCATTCCCTGGAAGATTTAAGAGGCAGCTGCTAGAGAAGTACAAGGCTCTCTTTGACAAGAAAATGAGTGAAGTTCAGGTTACTATGTCCATCATTGATGCTTTCATGCTTGTAACTCAGTATAGTAAGTTCTTGAAGGATGCTGTAGCTGAAAAGAAGAAAGAGATGGAGGGTATGATGATCCTTACTCATGAATGTAGTGCAATCATTCAGAGGTTAGATGTTCCCAAAAAGCTTGAGGATCCAGGATGCTTTACACTGCCTTGTACTCTTGGACCCATGGTGTTTGAGAAGTGCTTATGTGACCTTGGAGCTAGTGTCAGCCTCATGCCTTTGTCTGTTGCAAAGAAGCTTGGATTCACTCAATATAAGAAGTGTAGACTCTCCTTGGTGCTAGCTGATAGATCAGTAAAGTACCCTGTTGGTATCCTAGAAGATCTCCCCTTGATGGTTGGTAACTGTGAGATCCCTACTGATTTTGTTGTGTTAGAGATGGGAGAGGAAGCAAAAGATCTTTTGATCCTTGGAAGGCCATTTCTAGCCACTGCATGAGCTATTGTGAATGTTAGAGAAGGGAGGATTGATCTTCATCTTGGAAAAGAGAACATCCTCCACTTTGACATTAAAGAGGTGATGAAAAGGCCAACCATTCATCAAGCTTTCTACATAGAGGAAATGGATGCTTTAGCTGATGAGCTTCTTGAGGAGTTAGCACTTGAAGACCCTCTTCAGCAAGTGATAGAGAACAAGGAGAATGCTGTCTACACAAAGATTCTGAATTCACACAAGCCAATGGTTAGTAAAGATCAGTTTAAGGAGCTGCCACAAGTGGTTCATCATGTAGCCTCAGCTACTCAACAAGAAGAAAATCAGCAAGATGATTGGAGTGAGCTCAAAGAACCAAAAGTGGAGCTTAAACCTCTTCCCCTTGGTGTAAGGTATGCATTTCTTGGCTCTAATAACACCTACCCTGTCATAGTGAGTAGCCTACTCAATGAAAATGAATTGTCTAAACTTTTAGTTGAACTAAAAAGTATAGAAAAGCAATTGGCTACTCACTTGAAAGACATAAAAGGGATATCACCTTCTTTGTGCATGCATTGGATACATCTTGAGGATGAATTTATGACTTCTATTGAACATCAAAGAAGGTTGAATCCCAACTTGAAGGATGTTGTGAAGAAGGAGATTCTCAAACTCTTAGATGCTGGAGTAATATACCCAATCTCTGATAGTAAATGGGTATCTCCTGTGCATGTTGTCCCAAAGAAAGGTGGTATCACTGTCATTAAAATGATAAGGATGAATTAATACCAACTAGAACCATAACAGGCCATAGGATGTGTATTGATTACCGAAAACTTAACGCTGCCTCTAGAAAAGACCATTTTCCATCACTTTTCATTGATCAAATGCTAGAGAGGCTTTCAAACCATCCTCACTATTGTTTTCTTGACGGGTACTCAGGATTTTTCCAAATCCCCATACATCCAAATGATCAAGAGAAGACAACCTTCACATGCCCTTATGGCACCTTTGCTTATCAAAGAATGCATTCGGGTTGTGTAATGCTCCAGATACCTTTCAAAGGTGCATGATGTCAATCTTGTCTGACCTAATTGAGGATGTAGTGGAGGTATTTATGGATGATTTCTCGGTGTACGGATCTTCTTTCTCTATTTTTTTGTCTAATCAATGTCGGGTCTTACATCGATGTGAAGATACAAACCTCGTTCTTAACTGGGAGAAATGCCATTTCATGGTGAATGAAGGGGTTGTATTGGGGCACAAGATCTCAGAGAAGGGTATTGAGGTGGACAAGGCCAAGATTGATGTGCTGGTTGGGTTGGCTCCACCAAAGACAGTCAAAGATATTAGGAGCTTCCTTGGTCATGCTGGATTCTATAGAAGGTTCATCAAGGACTTCTCTAAGATTGCTAGACCATTAACCAAGCTGTTGTGCAAGGATGCTACCTTTAGCTTTGATGAAGAGTGTCTTGAAGCCTTTAAGAAGCTGAAGAGTGAGCTCATTAGTGCCCCCATTGTTCAACCACCAGATTGGGATCTTCCTTTTGAGATCATGTGTGATGGTAGTGACTATGCTGTGGGAGCAGTTTTGGGTCAAAAGAAAGACAAGAAGACACATGTGATATACTATGCTGGTAAGACTCTTGATGAAGCTCAAATGAAGTATGCAACAACTCAAAGGGAGCTTCTTGCCATAGTATTTGCTTTTGAGAAGTTTAGAAGCTAGTTGGTAGGCTCCAAAGTCATTGTCTACACTGATCATGCAGCTTTGAGACACCTTTTGGCTAAGAAAGATGCTACACCAGGACTGTTGAGAAGGATATTGCTGCTACAAGAGTTTGATCTAGAGATCAAGGACAAACCAGGAGTTGAGAATGGTGTAGCTGATCATCTATCCAGGATGAGAGTGGAGTGTGGTATTCCCATTGATGAAGGCCTTCCAGAGGAACATATTATGGCCATTAGAGGAGTTGTGAGGCTTTGTGAAACTGGAAGGAAGATTGAAGAGGTTAAGGCAACCAAAGAGAAAGAGCCTTGGTATGCTGATTTAGTGAACTACTTAGCCACTGGAAAAAAACCATTAAACCTTGAAGGATATGCCAAGAAGAAATTCTACAAGGATGTAAAGAGGTACTATTGGGATGAACCCTATCTCTACATTCTTTGCAAGGATCAGCTTTATAGGAGAGTAGTGGCTGAAGAGGAGATAGATGGGATCCTTACACAATGTCATGGATCATCTTATGGAGGCCACTTTGCCACCTTCAAGACTGTTGCTAAGGTGTTACAAGCTGGGTTTTGGTGGCCACACATGTTCAAGGATACACAAGACTTCATCTCAAGGTGTGATTCATGCCAAAGAAGAGGAAACATCACCAAAAGGAATGAGATGCCTCAGAATCCTATCCTAGAGGTTAAAGTGTTTGATGTGTGGCGCATTGACTTCATGGGTCCTTTTCCATCATCCTTTGGTAACAAATACATTCTTGTAGCTGTAGACTATGTCTCCAAATGGGTAGAAGCTGTGGCTAGTCCTACAAATGATGCTAGAGTTGTACTGTAGATGTTCAAGAGTGTGATCTTTCCAAGATTTGGGGTGCCAAGAGTTGTTATAAGTGATGGAGGTTCTCACTTCATCAACAAACTGTTTGAGAGCTTACTCAAGAAGAATGGTGTTAAGCATAAGGTAGTAACTCCTTATCATCCCCAAACAAGTGAGCAGGTTGAAGTTTCAAATAGAGAAATTAAGAGCATCTTGGAGAAGATTGTGGAAACTACAAGGAAGGATTGGTCTAGCAAGCTTGATGATGCACTTTGGGCATATAGAACAGCCTACAAGACTCCTTTAGGCACCACACCTTTCAACTTGGTGTATGGGAAAGCTTGTAATCTGCCTGTTAAGCTTGAGTACAAGGCTCTATGGGCTGTGAAGCTGCTAAACCTTGATATTAAGTGTGCCAAGGAGAAGAGACTTTTTCAACTCCATGAGTTTGATGAGATAAGGATGGATGCTTTTGAGAACTCAATGATCTACAAGGAGAAAACCAAAGCTTTTCATGACAAGCACATCCTAAAGAGAGAGTTCAAGGCTGGAGATCAAGTTCTTCTCTACAACTCAAGGCTAAAGTTGTTTCCCGGGAAGCTCAAATCAAGATGGTCCGGACCTTTCAAAATCAAAGAAGTGAGGCCATATGGAGCAATAGTGCTATGGAATAGGAATGGAGAAGACTTCACAGTCAATGGACAGAGAGTGAAGCTCTACATGGGAACTACAACAGAGGAGGAAGGAATCTCGGTTCCGCTCTCCGATCCCGTTTCCGCCTAGCCTAAAACAAAGGAAGTCAAGCTAGAGACTTAAAACAAGCTCACTTGGGAGGAAGTACCATGTTTATCCTTGTGCATACTTTTTATTTCTTGTTAGGTACTTTTTCTTTATTTTTGGACTGTATGTTTAAGATTGGAGGAATCAGATCCACCCCCGCGGACACCCCACGTGGCCGTGATCGGGTCCGCGTTTTTAAATCCGAGAAGGGTGTATTATTCGACCAGTCACGCGGACCGATCACGCGGCCCGATCACGCGGCCCGATCACGCGGCCTAACACGGCCCGCAGCTCCTCGATGATGTCACGCGGTCGGTGTACGCAGGTGGCTCGAGTCCGCGTTTTTAAAACCGAGAGGGCGTAAATTCTTGGCTACATCACGCGTCCGCGGTTCTCCAAACTGCTCACGCGGCTGATTCGCGCGGCCTCGTCCCATCCGCGTTTTTAAATTCGAGAAGGCGAGAATTCTTGGCACTTCACGTGGCCAGAGCACGCGGACATTCCACGCCCGTGTTTTCCTTCCCGAGAGTTACTGATCTTCGACGCGTCGCGCGGCCGTGTCACGCGGATGACCTTAACCCGCGACCAGGTAAGTGGTACTCTCTTGTCCGGTTTAATCTGAGTAAACCAATCCCTAATTGCTTCTAAACTGGATCCGACCAGCCTACACTCCCATTTACTCACGAAAACCCCTCTCTCTTTTATTCTTTCTTCTTCTCCAAAACCCATAGCTCTCACCTCCCACCTCTCAAGCACAGAACTCAACCTCTTCTTTTCTTTTCCAAAGTTTTATTAAAGATGAAAGGTTTCTTGTGCTCTAGAGACTCATAATCCTAGCTTCTTTTCCATTGGTTTCTCAATTCAAGGTATTTCTTAAAGTTTGAGATTTTCTTGTGAAATTTGAAATTTCATAAAACTCAAATTTCTTGCTCAACTTAGGTTTCTAATGGTCATAGACTCATCATAGGATGTTTATTTGTTGAGCCACATGTCAATTTCACTCTTGAATGCCTTGAATTGAAATTTTTCAAAATTAGGGTTCTTGAGAATATGAAATTTTTGAAAAATTGGGGGAAATTGGAATTGATAGTTTGTTTCAGTGTCATAAGGTGTGAATATGATGAATTGAATGAGACTAATTATTTTGAGCAAGCTTTCTTTCACAATTTGTTCTTATTTTGCAAAATTCACTCTAGGCAATTTTACAATTTGTCAATTGTGTAAATAATTGTGACAAACTTGTTTGGAATTGTTTCTTCATAACTTTAGGTGCTGAATAGGACAATAAAAGCTTGTCTTACATCATTGTTAAACTTCATCATAATTTTGAGATTATTTGAAACTATTCTCACACAACCTTGAGATTTCTATTGTAGGCAATGGGGAAAAGAAAAGGTGGTCTACCAAAGAGGTCCTTTGTACCAAAGAAGGGTTCTTTGAATGAGGAATGTGTAGGTACCTCAAGAGAAAAGCGTGCTTCAGATCAAAAGAAGAAGAAAGAAGATAAGGGAAAGAGTGTGTTTACTGAAACTAAGGACGCTGATCATAGCTCTACTGAAAGTGAGGACCAGGTTCAAGCCAAGAAGCAAAAAAAGAACAACCAAGAAGGCAACAACTACAAAGGCTCCTTCAGCTACAGCAATAAACAAGAAGCTTGAGGCGATAGAGCATGTACCTTCTCTCTTCGTTGATGAGGAAATGCTTGATAAGATGGGGATTTTTCCAGATGTGAAGCTTCTTCTTAGAAACAAAGGGCTGTGGAAAATGATGTCAACATACCAGTCCGGTCAGGCTTCTTGCCAGTTCCTACCAACCAAAGCTTCTTGCCAGTTCCTAGCAACCCTTGAAGCCACCTTTCACATCTCTCTTGATCCACATGACAAGGAGGGCCATGGCTTCATTACCTTCAAGGTGGATAGGAAATTTTACAAGATGGGATTCGATGAGATTGCGCGTGTGATGGGACTTCAAGACAGAAGGAGGTATCAGTTTGAGAAGTTTCCAGGTGAACTTAAGAAGTTTGGGGGGGGGGGAATTGGAGTTGGTGAGTATAATATCACCACGATTAAGTCAGCTGACATCCTCCATCCTGCCCTTCGCTATGTTCATAAGCTGTTGGCAAGTACCTTGTATGGAAGGAAGGAAGTGTACAGGATTGTAATGGATGAGTTACAGTTCCTTTTAGTTGGGATTAGATCACTCACCCATAAGTATAGACAAGGGCGCGTGGAAGTTCTACCGGGGACAGTTGGAATCTTTGTTCAGCGACTTCTCTATTATAAGAAGTGGGCATGGACAACAAGGGACAAGAGACCAAAGTTATTCATCTTAGGCTTCATCACACCATTACTTGAAGCAATGCATGTTCCATTGGTTGGAAAGGAGATTGAGTTTGATGTGATGGGTGAGATACATTTGGACCGGACTGGTTTCTTGGAAGGGATCCTTAATGGGAAATACATCTATTGCTACAAGAGCAACTCGAGGACAGAAATTCGCAAGGTACTTCTCCCATGCCTAGCTTCCACTGAGTTAAGAGATTATATCAGCCTCACATTCAACCCTCCTGCTTCTGCACTTCATATACCAGCCACACAAGGTATACCCTTGAAGATTTCAAGGAGGAAGGATCAGGAAATTGATAGTTCCTCTCAAGAAGAGGATAATGAAGAGTCTCCCCCGAGCCCAATTTATGGCAGTACTCGTTATTAGTTTGAGACCACTACGGTGCCTCTCCCCGACGGTCCACTACGTGATGCTCACCTTCAGATAAGAGCGCTTCAGCGAGGTCAGAAGTACCAAGATAGGGTCATTGTAAAGCTGGTGAAGTCTGTCAACTACTTAGCGGGAAAACTGAAGAAGTTGACCACAAGCTCACGGAAGTCCCTCACCTCTGAAGCAAGTGCGGAGGAGAATCAAGAGGACATGCAGGTCGTTGTGAGTGGCTCAGTCCAGGATCACGTAGGCATTGCTGCCACTCAGGTCTACTATGAGGCCCCTTCAGTTCAACAGCCGCGTGCGCGCAGAAACCGACGCCAAAGGCGCCCTGCTCCTTCACCTCCTTCCCCGGACACTGACAATGAGTCACCCTTTGTCCCCACCTCCGACACAGATGAGCAGCTCGGTTACACCGAGCCATGAGGTACCACACCTCTTCCCTTTTATTGTATATACCATGTTTCATCCCTTCCTATTTTCCTTTCTTTATTTTAGGTTTCTCTTCCATTCTAAGTCACACACGAGACTGTGTGATTCAAGTTTGGGGGAGAGGTCAAGTTTCTAATGCTTTTTCTTTTGTTTTATTTCATTGAGTCTTGCATTGTAGATATCTATTTGCATAGAAAATCCAAAAGAATTGAAAATTTTCAAAAACAACAAAAAAAAAATGTTTTCTTTTGTTTTATTTCATTGTGTCTTGCATTGTAGATATCTATTTGCATAGAAAATCCAAAAAATTGAAAAATTTCAAAAAAAAAAAAAAATTCATGTAGTTGCATCATTTGCATTTTCTTTTAGTTGAGTCTAGAGCATATAGGTTGCATTCATGTGCATTGGGAACAATGATTTTAAAGTACCTTGTAACGAAACATGTCTAAGGCTCAAAGTGACACCCTAGTTAAACATATCAAGTAGCTTAGATATCTCTTGAAAACCTTGCACGCTTCGAGCCTTGAAAACTCCTCTTGAAAACTTGTTTGCTTGCTTTAGATTAACATTGTTCTTGTAGCCAACTCCGAACTGAACTTGAAGTGAATGAACTTAATTTCTCTTACAAATGGGAACTTGCATACTTAGTCATGGATTATACACATTTGGGTTATCTTTCTCCATTTTACAATTCTTTGTTAACCCAAATGGCACCTCCATACCCTTAAACCCTTACCATTCCTTGAAGCCAACATTTATTTGCTTGAGTGAGGCCTTTTTCTGAAAGCTAGTCATGTGCAAAATCTTGAGAGTATTAGGAGCGACAATGGTTTTTTCTTATCTTATGCTAGCACTAGGACCTCATTTTGGCTAGCACTTAGGATGGTATTTGGGTTTGTAAATTGGATTTTGATCTTGAGAGTGAGAGGTGAAAAGAAAAGAATGAAAAGAGTGAGAAAAAGAAAAGAAAACCACTAGGGATAAAAAAAATGAGAGAAAAGTTTGAAAGCTCTAAAATCCTTTAGTAAAATCCCTTTTAGAACCTAAAAAAAGAAAAGAAGAAGAAAATATTTGGGATAGACAAGGAGAAGAAAAAGAAAGATAGGAATAAAGAGCTAAGTGTGAAGTGTTAGAAAAAAAATCCCTAGTTGGTTAAAAATAAAAGATTAAGTGTGTTCATTGGGTGAGTGTTGGAGATGTGTAATCTTTTGGGTTTTTGGGGCTTTGAAAGAAGAAGATTTGAGCTTAGAATTATTTAGGAAAGGGGTAAATGATGAGAACAAGACATTGTATGCATGAATTGCTCCTTTTCTTAGATAAATTTTGCATAATGATCTAGCTAATATTCTTGAGAGTAAGCCACCATAAAAAGAATGCATTTGAACCTCTTTTGTTTCACATTGAACCTTTTTGCTCACCAAGCCAAATGACTGAGATCAATTGCCCATTTGTGAGACTTCACCTTGTGTGTGTGTGTATGAATGAATGTGAGAGTTGGTTGAAGTAACTTGTTGATTGAAGAGTATTGCATCTTGTTTAAAGACATAAGAGTGCTAAGATAGGCCTAGAGAAGCTAGAGTACAATAAGAGAGTGTGTCCATGCTATTTGCTATGTTTCTTTATGATGTTAAGTTGAGTACTAAGAGGTGTTTCTTTTGGTTATGAGTTCCCTCCTTCAAACCTTTTCTCCTACAAGTTCTTGAATGTTCACTTGAGGACAAGTAAAGAACAAGTTTGGGGGAGTTGATATCTTGCATATTTCATAGTTTTAATTATCCTTTTTATGCTCATTTAAATCACATTATCTGCAAAGTTCCTTTAGGTGCTTAGCATATGCATGTGTGGTATTTCAGGTATGGAGAATCTTAGGTTGGAGATTAGAGGGTTTAGTCATTAAAATGAACTCACAAAGAAGTTTGGGATGCACTTCACGCGGCCGTGCAATGCGGGGTGGGAGCAGGCCGTGTTATTCGTCCAGTGATCCGCGGCCAAACCACGCGGGCACGTCACGCGGGGTGGGAGCAGGCCGTTTTATTCGTCCAGTGCACCTCGACAACTTCACGTGGCCCGATCACGCGGCTTAGTACAGCCCGGGCCTTCTTGTGGGACAAGCACCGCTGCCACTTCACGCGGCCAGTACGAGGCCGCATTTTCGAACTCGAGGAAGCTGACTTCTCGACCACAACACGCGGCCACGTCCCGCGGGCAGGGCCAGTCCGCGTCCCATCACGATATCAACTTTCCATTAGTTATTTGGGTCAAACCCGGGTTTGTCGGGTTGACCCGGTTTAAGTTTTAAGCTACTATAAATACCCTTAAACCTTATTTTAGGGATCTTATCTTAATTTCTCTCCAAAACACTTGATATTTTGGTGAAAGTTTATTCCTTTAATCTAAGTTTCATCTTTTATCTTGTGTTCTTGAGATTTCTTAAGTGTTTCATTTCTTTCTAATCATGATTAATATTAAATCCTTCATAGGTTTAAGTGTGATCATGGTGATTAGTGAGTAGTCATCTTAGGATTATGGGTTAGAGAAATCAAAGGGTGATTAAGCTAGATCTAAGGTGTTTGAGTATAGATCCATCTCTAGAATTGAGCTTTAGGTCTTTCAAGCCCATAAGGTGTATGACGAAATACCTGAACCAACTCTCCAATGCTTTTAACATTCTTTACCAAAGAGATTTGTTGTTAAAGGTGTTAGGATGGCTAGTAAACTTGATTTTAATGATTGTTTAGATAACATTCAACCTAAGAGATTAGATGCTTGAGTTATCTTCGCAAATGAACATTCATCTAGGGATAAAGTTTGTTTAGGATTGTGTCTAGGCCTAAGGTTGATAGATTGATTGAAAAGCTTACACCTTTAGATTGAAACTTAATTACCCAAGATCAATTCTCTTACCCCATGAATTCACTCTTCTCATTTTGAAAGAAAGCTTTGATCTTTATTGCTTATTTAGTAGTATCTTACTTTAAAAATCATCTCAACATTGATAGCACTTAGATTAAGCATGGTCTTGCAATTCCTTTGGTTTATGATCACTTAGAACTGGTTTGACATCTTTTATATTACAACATTTGATTAGGAACCTTAAAACTCCTATCATCACGTATGCGAGGTTGATTGGAAGCAACAAGTATGGTCATTTGTTTATAAAGGACAGCGAGTCACCTTGTATGGCGATGAGTCCCTGCATTGTGATAAACTCTCCTTTAAGTCACTAACTCCAAGATATTTGGGTGGTCAGCAAGAGGGACTAGTGTTGTTGGCTACCTCAAGTGTTACATCCATGAAACCAGAGTTATCTCCATCACAGTCTGGCATCCAGAGTTCTTTGCTAGCAACGTTGTTGGAGCAATACTCAGACATTTTTGCAGTACCTTCAGGATTACCTCCTGTACGTGGTAAAGAACATTCTATCATGTTAACTCCTGGAGTGACTGCAGTTTCAGTGAGACCTTACAGGTATCCTCACGCTAGCAAGATTGTGATGGAACAGATAGTGGCGGATATGTTGAAAGATGGGATAATACGACCCAGTAACAGTCCTTTCTCTAGTCCGGTTCTCTTGGTCAAGAAGAAAGATGGATCATTCCGTTTTTTGTATTGACTACAGAGCCCTCAACAGAGCCACCATTCCAGATAAATACCCCATCCCTGTTATTGATCAACTTCTGGATGAGCTACATGGAGCTTCAGTGTTCACTAAACTGGATCTTCGTTCAGGCTATCATCAAATCAGGATGGTGGAGGAAGACATCAAGAAGACTGCTTTCCGAACTTTGGAGGGTCACTATGAGTTTTTAGTCATGCCATTCGGCTTAACTAATGCTCCAGTGACATTTCAAACGCTGATGAATAGAGTCTTCAAGCAGTTCTTGAGGAGTTTTGTATTGGTTTTCTTTGACGATATCCTGATCTTCAGCAAGACCCCTTCTGATCATTTGGATCATCTACGTCTGATGTTTCAAGTGTTGAGAGAACAACAACTATTTGCTACCCTTAAATAGTGTACTTTTGCAGTTCCTCAGGTTGAGTACTTGAGTCACATCATATCTGCGCAAGGAGTAGCAACTGAGAATTCAAAGACGGATGCTATGTTACAATGGCCAACTCCAAAGTCTGTCAAACAGCTTTGTGGGTTCTTGGGTCTAACTGGTTATTACCGACGGTTTATTAGAAACTATGGGGTGCTAGCTCGTCCGTTGACTACTTTGTTAAAGAAAGATCAGTTTGAATGGTCCAGGGAAACTCAGGTGGCATTTGATAAGTTGAAGTAAGCAATGGTGTCAGCACCAGTGTTAGCTTTACCGGATTTTGACAAAACGTTTGTGCTAGAATCTGATGCTTCAGGGGTAGGAGTTGGAGCTGTGTTGATGCAGGACAAGCAACCGATAGCATTCTTTAGTCCTGCGTTAACATACATGGAGCGACTCAAGCCAGCATATGAGAGGGAGTTAATGGCGATAGTGATGGCAGTCAGGAAATGGAAACATTATTTGATTGGTCGCAGGTTCGAAGTTCATACGGATCATCGAAGTCTAAAATATCTGCTGGAACAGAAAGATGTGAATTAGAGTATTAGAAGTGGCTTACTCGGTTGTTGGGGTTCGATTTCGAGATTTTTTATAAACCTGGATGTGAGAACAAAGCTGCAGATGGATTATCTCGCTCTATGTATGCCTTGTCTATGTTACTATCTGTTACCATTCCATCAGCTTTACAATGGCAGGAGTTAGACAAGGAATTAGCTGGTGATCAATACATTCAGTTGATGGTGAAGAAGGTTCGAGAGGGGACAGTACGTTCTGATAAGTTACAGGTGATTGAAGGTCGTCTCTGGTNAACAAAGCTGCAGATGGATTATCTCGCTCTATGTATGCCTTGTCTATGTTACTATCTGTTACCATTCCATCAGCTTTACAATGGCAGGAGTTAGACAAGGAATTAGCTGGTGATCAATACATTCAGTTGATGGTGAAGAAGGTTCGAGAGGGGACAGTACGTTCTGATAAGTTACAGGTGATTGAAGGTCGTCTCTGGTTCAAACATAGGTTGGTTATTCCGGACACATCGCGGTTTATTCCTTTGATCGTGGCTGAGTGTCACGACAGTAAAGCAGGGGGCCATTCAGGGGTGTTAAAAACGGTCATACGCATTCAACAGTCATTCTTCTGGTCCCAAATGTATCAACAAATGCAGGAGTATGTGGCAAATTGTGGCGTGTGTCAGACTCATAAGCACTCGACTCTTCCTCCGGCTGGTCTTCTCTAACCTTTACCAATACCACAACGGATTTGGGAAGACATAAACATGAATTTCATAGAGGGTCTACCGTCTTCGGCAGGGGTCAATGTGATACTGGTAGTCATCGATCGCTTAAGTAAATACGCACATTTCGGTTCTCTTCACCATCCCTTCTCAGCAACAGACGTGGCAAAGGCGTTCATCAGGGATATTGTATGGCTCCATGGTTTTCCAAGAAGCATAACTTCCGACAAAAACCACATTTTTTTAAGTGCTTTCTGGACAGAGCTGTTTAAACTTGCTGAGACAAAACTGCTGTATAGTACCGCGTTCCATCCACAAACCGACGGTCAGTCTGAAGTGTTAAACCGTTGTTTGGAAACGTATTTACGTTGTTTTGCTTCAGAGCACCCGCGTACTTGGTCGAAACGTATAACACGACTTTCCTTAACTCGTAACAAACTACACCTTTTAAAGTCGTTTATGGCCGGGACCCTCCCACATTGTTACCATTTGAGACGGGGTCTACGCGAAACTTTGAGTTGGAACAGGAGTTATTGGAGCGAGATGAGATGTTATGTGCGTTGAAGAAGACATTGGAGCGCGCTCAACAGATGATGAAAGACCAGGCTGATAAGCATCGGAGGGATGTACATTTCTCAGTATGTGATATGGTATACTTGAAACTACGTCCGTATCGCCAACACACTATAGTACAGCGTTTTTGCCAGAAACTTCCGGCGAAAATTTATGGTCCATACCAGGTGTTAGAACGGATTGGGAAAGCAGCTTATAAGCTCTCGTTACCTGCTCAGTCCCGCATTCATCCAGTCTTTCATGTCTCTCAACTCAAGCTGGCTTTGAGCCCCCCACGATAAGGTGTTGGATCTTCCTCGAGTATGCCTTAGTGGGAGTCAGGAGGATCTTACTCCGGCAGATGTGATTGATAAGCGTTATGATTCTCGTGGGAGACTGGAGTTGTTGGTGACTTGGATCAACAAGAGTATGGAGGAGAATTCTTGGATGTCTTATGTTCAATTCGTGGAGCAGTTTCCAAGTTACAAGCTGGAGGCAAGCTTGGTTTTGTTGGGGGAAGTATTGATAAGTATAAAATAACTTACTATCGGAAGAGGAAGGGAAAAGAGATAGCTGAGGAAGATGACGTGATGAGTAAGGGAGTAAATTCAAAAGAAGGAGAGGGAAGCGGAGCTTCTAACTGAAAGAGAGGGTCTGCAGTTGTATGGGGTTTTTAAATAAAAGAGGAGGGAAGCAAAGCCTCGAGTGGGAAGAGAGGGTTTGCCGTTATTTTGAGTTGAGTCGAGAAAGGAGTATAAAAGAGTAGAGATGAGTCCTGCGGTCCTTTGTTATGATTGATGGATTGGATGTTTTGGGCTCACTTTCATCAAAGGCTGTAGTGACTGATGGGGGTCCTGGAACTGCAAAGATTACAAAAAATATGTTATCATGTTTCATTAATCTCAAGAACTTGG
>CAKOAT010286378.1:2356-24696 GCA_932364175.1 Eruca vesicaria subsp. sativa | reverse complement strand
AGGGTTTGCCGTTATTTTGAGTTGAGTCGAGAAAGGAGTATAAAAGAGTAGAGATGAGTCCTGCGGTCCTTTGTTATGATTGATGGATTGGATGTTTTGGGCTCACTTTCATCAAAGGCTGTAGTGACTGATGGGGGTCCTGGAACTGCAAAGATTACAAAAAATATGTTATCATGTTTCATTAATCTCAAGAACTTGGTCTGATGATTCAAACACACCCGCATTGCATCTACGTTTTTTCTTTCTAACGATGAAAAACATGCCCAAGATAACTACCAGAGCAAACACGCCAGCCAATGACGCTGCAATAGCAGCAAATCACTGGAACCTTCTTAGTCTTTCCTTTGACTGTTGGATTCGAAATCATTAATAGAGGTTTTATTGTTTTGAGATGGAATCAAGTGAAGAGTGAACATCTTACATTAGTGTTACAAAATTTCTCTTTAGCCTCTCCTGAAGGGTGTCAGGAATTGTGCTATTGAGATTTTGATTTCCACTCAAGTTTCTGCAAATAAAAAAAAGCTCAATCTTGCAGAACATAACAAGAAAATGAAAGCAGAAGAGGGGGCGTTGCGTTGATAAAAGAAGCTCACATGAGTTTCAACGATTTCATATCAGCGAAAAACGCTGGAATGTCTCCTGACAGATCGTTCATTGATAAATCTCTGTCCATTAAATAGAGAAAGAAACGTTTTGCTAGGAGTTAAATACTTCTCCCACTGTAGTAAAGCAGGCATATCTAATACTTAAAAAGTTTATAGGTGTGACACTTCAGGTACTTACAGCTGTACCAGCTGTGTTAGCTTGGATATTTCAGTTGTTATGGTACCGGTCAACTTATTCTCTGCCAAGTTCCTAATGTTTTCACAAAATGGAGTCTCCAAAATAGTTACGATTTGCAAAAAGCCGGAAACTAAAGAGGGTGCTTGAGATGAAGACGAAAAAAAGCATACAAGGATATGATCTGTGGTGGCTCTGAGTCTGGATAACTTCAGTTCAGACCTTGCCACCGATATAACTCAGGAGCACATGGATCGCCTTGCCAGCTCTCCTTTTTGTTCAGTTCATAAGTTGTTTTGATGTTCATCATAGCAATAACTTACCAGTCATCATTTCAAAAACTCATCTCAGAAACCGGACAAAGTTCCAAAAACAGATAAAACATTTTTTTTAAAGAACAAGCTTTAACTTACCTTCATCTTGATCTGTCTCAAGCTTTGGGAGGTCCAAGACTTTATAAATCTCGATGGCGTTGATAAGGGGTGGAAGAGTTGAGTTACCGGTCATGGAGAAAGTGAAACTGAAATTCCCATCTGGAGAGCTCACAGCTGTATCAATGTATATAGTTGTTATACAGAACTTTGGAGGCCTAAGATAAGAGAACCATAGTTGGCCACCATTATAAGTAATGTTGAATTATCTCGTCTCATTATCTGTAAGATTCTTGATTTCAGCAAAATGCATGTATATATATGAGTGTGCATTTTTCTCGTCGAGACTCAAATCTATGGTCAGAGGCTGTCTAACGTTTGCAGGTACACCAGCGGTCTTCGCCACAGCTTGTGGCACATTGTATTTGTTTCTTGTATCCACCGACTCATCAGTGGTTAATACCGAGTTTTTCTTATCTAAGTATGGAACCCATATCCTGTCGTCGGTGTCCTCATCATACCTAGGGATATGGATCGAGAAAGAGGTTCATTTTTTTTTTTGAACTCAAACAGAAATTATAAAGCAATAGAACCTATGTGGCTGGCTCGTTTCTTTACCTGACGAACGTTGGAGTGGGTGAAAAGTAAAATCTTCCAACCATGATCAGCGATCCACTTTGCATGACGTATGTATCGTTGTCCAAAGGACGAATTTCCAAAGAGTTAATAAACGGTGTCGTTTCTCCTGTCTTAACAAGACAAACTTGAAGACGGTCTTGTGTCAAGACATGGATCAACTCGTGTAATGAACCATTTGTGGCTCCTAAGTTAACAACAGAACTCCAGTTGTTAGGACCGATGTGGAGCTCGAAGTTTGGAAGTTGATTCAGACCGTCATAGTTCCCATAGATAAAGACCCCTCTGATTAGATATTTACGCTTTGCTGTCATGTTGAAGTTGTAACAGTTTCGTTGACCTTCAGGGAAACTTCTCAAGGACCAAATCTGTTGCTGAAGCAGAGTCTGGTACGCAGCCTTGATCTTCCCAGCCACTCCACTTTCGATGTACTTCGCGTCTGATGTGTATGTTATATTCGTTGTCTTCTCCACATACATTGTGTCTTTAGGGACCAAACCACAATCTAAGCTGATGAATCCTGTTCATGATCAAAAGTAACAAACTTCAATAAGGGCTCCTCAGTATGCATATGGATTAAAGCACTAAGCTTTAATGAAAACATGAGTAAACATAAAGCAGAGTAAAGAACCTGATTGATCTTGAGCTCGAACCAATTCAAAAATGGAAAAAGCTATGATCAAGAAAAGCAAAAGCCCAAAAAGAAACTTCGTTTTTTTGGCTCTGGTTCAAATGTTATTCCATGTTAATTGCTTTTGATGAGCAAAATTTTGACATAACATAGAATTGGTCAATCATGATGTCGAAGTCTTCAACATTACATTACTTGGGTGAGTGTAATATTACCCCACTTGCCTACTTAAAAAAAAAAAACTAAAAACTTGCCTACCACACATTCTGTATGTCTTGTAGAAAGATTAAAATTATTTAGCTTTGGTGACAGATTTATAAATAATCCAGAAAAGGGAAAGACAATTTCCGTCGAAAAGGAATTCATTAACCATACTAGTTAATTCTACCTTGACAATGTCCCAAATTTTTTGATAGAACAGAGCCATTAGTCCATCTGGCCCTGGCGTCTTTTCTGACGGAATTATGGCAGATGACCTTAATGATGCAAACATTTTCCTCATCTCAAAGAAAGAAAAGTCCAATGAAATGTCTCAGTTCCGGTCTTTTAGTCTCTGTAAATGTGAGCCACAAAACTATTTAAGGTCTTATGCCAAAGATTAAAGAAACTTCTGCCAGATAGAATATCTGAGACACAATCAACATTTGTTGCAGGACGACAGATAATAGATAATGTACTGATAGCACAAGAAATGTTTCATGCTTTGCGGAAAAATCCAGGTGGGAAAAACAGGAGAATGGAAATTAAGACAGACATGAGCAACGCGTATGATCGTTTTGAATGGGAATTCATATGTGCTGTTATGAAGAAGATGGGCTTTTCTGATCGATGGATTGAGTGGATAATGCGATGTGTATCATCCGTAAAGTACCATGTCTTGTTTAATGGTCAACCGAGAGGAAATATAATTCCCCACAAAGGATTACGTAAAGGAGATAATTTGTCTCCTTTCATCTTTATCTTATGCATGAAAACGCTCGTTAGCCTTCTTAATCATGCAGAGTCTCAAAGAAAGATAACGGGGATGCGTGTTTCACGCGCTAGCCCCCCGGTATCACACCTTCTCTATGCTGATGATAGCTTGTTCTTCTGTAAGGCGGAGCCCTGTGAATGCGATGAAGTTATGAAAGTAATTAAGACATATGAGAGAGCTTCTTGACAAAGCATTAACTTTGAGAAATCAGCCTTACTCTTTGGGAAAAAGGTACCGGTTCCGGTAGTAGATGCGATTAAAACCTTAACTGGGATAACAAATGAGGGAGGGATGTGATCTTATCTTGGAATTCCAGAGGACATAAGTGGATCCAAAAGGAAACTTTTTGCTTTCCTAAAAGAAAAGTTGCAAAATCTTGTCAACAGATGGACATGATGATATTTATCGCGTGGAGGAAAGGAGATCTTATAAAATCATCTTGTTGGCGCTGCCAACCTATGTTATGTCGACACTTCTACTTCCGTTAGAGACTTGTGAAAATTTAGCTAGTGCCATTGCATAGTTCTGGTGGAGCTCAAAACCGTCGAAAAGGGGTATTCATTGGACAATGTGGGAGAAGCTCTGAAAACCAAGGGAAGAAGGTGGGATTGGTTTCAAAATGATCCATGAATTCAATCTAGCACTCCTAGGGAAACAACTTTGGAGATTGGTTCAGTTCCCTGATTCTTTGCTAGCAAGAGTATTGAGGGGAAAATACTTCAGATATAGTTCGCCTTTGCGAGTACATAAATTTGATAACCCCTCATACAGATGGACGAGTATTATGGCAGAAAAACCACTAATAACATTGGGGATTAGAGAAAAAGTTCACTCAGGAAATGAAATCAGGATCTGGGAAGACCTTTGGATTCCAACGATACCTGCTCGCCCAGCTAGGTCGAGAGCCCCTGTGGCTCATCNAGATATAGTTCGCCTTTGCGAGTACATAAATTTGATAACCCCTCATACAGATGGACGAGTATTATGGCAGAAAAACCACTAATAACATTGGGGATTAGAGAAAAAGTTCACTCAGGAAATGAAATCAGGATCTGGGAAGACCTTTGGATTCCAACGATACCTGCTCGCCCAGCTAGGTCGAGAGCCCCTGTGGCTCATCGTATGGTGCTAGTGAGTCATTTCATTAGTGGAAACCCAAAACAGTGGACTTGGAATTATTAGAGAGATATGTTGCCAAAGAGGATATCTCATTGATCCGATCTTTGGCCATAAGTCAAGGACATCAAAGAGACGAATTTTGCTGGTCATATACAAAAAGTGGAAGATACACTGTTAAGTCTGGATACTGGGTGGCAACTAATAGTCTCAAAAGAGAAATAGGAGCAGTACTAGAACCAAGTATAACAACCCTCCAAGGCTTTGCCTGGAAGATCAAAGTTCCACCAAAAATCCGACACTTCATATGGCAATCAGTCTCAGGACAACTAACAGTGACAAGCAACTTATACACCGTCATATGCGATGTGACAATCATTGTCCTAGATGTGGGGCCGAAAATGAAATGATCAATCACGCGCTATTTGAATTTTCACTGGCATTTCAAATATGGGCTTTAGCGGCAATACCAACACCTCATTCAATGTTTCCCAGTGGGAACCATCTCACGATCTGGATTATTTATTCTGGCGCAAAAATGATATTGAAGATCGGGAGTTTGATAGGGATCATTACCCGTGGATCATATGGTATATCTGGAAGGCTTAGAATGACAAACTTTCCAGAGGAATAGACATGATCCCATTGGAACTTGTCAGACTTGCAGAAGCAGAATGCCATGCCTGGTTTCAGGCAAATAAGGAACCTTTAAGAGTACTAACGGAGAGACAGCCTCAGGAACTTATGGATGATTAAGGGAGATGCATGATTGATAGATCATGGACTCAAGACGCTCTCTTCAGTGGTTGTGGGTGTACATGGAAAGATTTGAATGGAGTAATTCAACTTTTAGGTGCAAAAAACCAGAGCAGAAGAATCTCATAACTACACTCGGAATTGGAGGCCCTACTGTGGGCAATGGAGTGCATGCTGCAGACGTCGACGTGTCAGGCGTTTGGAACAAACTGCAAGGACCTAGTCACGATGGTCCAAGATCCAGGAGCATGGCCAAAATTTTCCACAGAGTTGCAGGAGTTTTCACGGCTAAAGGATAGATTCATGGAGTTTTCAATTTCTTATATTCCTCGTGCTAGAAATGTATTCTCTGATTCGTTAGCTAAGATAGCAAATTTTACAAGAGTCTGTATTACATTGGTTGTTCTATTCCGGTCAGGTTTCCCAGGCCACCTCAAGTTTGAGAAATAGAATAGCCGTTTGAGAAAAAAAACGAAAGACAAATAAAGAAATAGAAAGAAAATATAGTTTCACAGTTACTATTATTAGCATTAAAAAATCATGTATAATAAAAGCATGATTATCCCATGAAACTCAAGTGAGTTTCTTAATAATTATTTAATAATATAAATGTATTTAAGTGGACTTAAAAATTTTAGTTAAGAAACTTCCATTTTGAATGGTCCAATGAGAGTTTTTTTAATTAAGGATTCTTAAAAAAATTATAAAATTTATTTATTAAATAAAACATATTAAAAGATAAGATTTTAAACATATATTTTAAAATTAAAAGATAAAAATAAAAATTAATAAAATAAACGAGAAAAAAATTAAAAGGAAATCCGAGCTCAGTTGTTGTCTTCATCACGTCCAAATTTACGCCATATATGTTCAACCAAATCAGCTTTCAGTTGTGGATGCATTTGTTTATCACGGATTCTAGTTTGAACACCCACCATACTTGTGATATTTGAAGGGATATCTATAGAATACGTGAAATCGTCATGTGACGTTCTGATGTCTTTCCCTTCTTGGAAATATTGATCAAAACTTTCATCATCTATTCCCTCAAAAGTGTTATGAGAAGAATTCGAAGATGCAATATATGTGATCAAAATTTAGAAAGTGTGTGGGAACCGAAATTCGCACTGTCTATTTCCGTAATATAAGGAAACTTAGGAAAACCCTAATTTTCCAGAGGACCCGGATCTCTGCGAGAGCCAACGACTAGTAACCAAATAAATGTGGAAAATATGAAAAACATGATAAAATGAATTTATTAAGATAGTTGATTTTATTTCGAATTCGCGTAAGAGCGTTGTGATCATTACAAGATGTTATAAAGTATTTGGCTTCAAGGGCCGTCAGCGAGTTACCTAGTTCTAGCAACATCAAACCCTAAACCTAGTTGAGTTGCAGCTCGATAAAAAACGACAAAGATAAGAAAAAGGGTTTGATTGATTTTGGACTGAACCTTATGAAAGGCTTCCTACGTACCCCTTTCGAGGATCAAGCCGAACATAGTTCAATTGGTAGAGCTGAACAAGAGAAAGAACTGCCTAGGCAAGTTCGTCTAGTAATTGAGTACCAGTCATAGAAATCGAACTTGTCGAGAATAAAGCCTAAGTTTCTAAGTGCAGAGAGTTCTATGTCTAGAAAAGTTGTAAAAGTTCTTCTTCCTTTTGACTTCGACCTTATGCTTATATACTCCTTCTCTAGGCGGTTGGTGTTTCCTTTTCCGCCTAGATTCGCGCTTATCGGAAATCTTCCATTTATCTTGATCTTTCCATTTTTCTTCGGAAAACTTCTATTTTGTCTTCAAACTTTACATTTATCCATTCCTGCGAATAATGGGTAAACCGTCATTATATCTTTGGGCTAGATCTTGTCTAAAGTCGTGAGTGGGCCTTTATCGCGTTTTAGGACTTTCCGAGCCGTTTTTCAATTTAGCCGTTTTACGACTTTAGACGAGATCATTCCATGATACGATGCCGTTTTTATAAAATATCTCGAATTAATCGTATAGTTTAGCAATACCGGGTGTTTCATTTAACCGTTTCCGTTTTATACGCTTTACTCGAGGTTTTACGAGAAGATAAGTCATTAGTAGTTTTTTATAAAATATCTCGAGTTAATCGTATAGTTTGGAAATGTCTAGTGTTTCGTTTAACCGTTGCTGTTTTATACGATTTATCCGAGATTTTACGAGAAAACAAGTCTTTTACGGTTTTTATCGAAAAACTCCAACGGTAAGACGGATCAAGACGAAACTAGAGATGTTCCGATCACGGTTCAGAGTACGATCGAGTCGAGGAGCATTGACGGTTTGGATGTTTTCTTGTTTTCTCGACCCAAGATCCTTTCAGAGAATATAAGGAGAAGTAATCGTACACATTGATTTCGAGATTACTGTTTTTCGACCCCAAAAAGGAGGTCTTTTAATTATTTCATACTTATATACGAGTTTTCCGTAACTTTGTATCTCCGTAGAAAGTCCACAGTTTTCTTATACACTTTTTCCGGGACTTTTAGCCATTGATTCCGTCGTGACCGATTTTGACCCTAACAGTTAGCCCCCTAGCTCGATAGAACCTTGAGCTTCTAGTCGTGAGGTTCTAGCGAGTAGTTAGACAATTTTAGGAAAGTTAGGCGGAATTTATGGTTGAAAAGTTCCGTTGAAAGTGGTCTTCCCACTCTCATTGGAATGGAAAGTGGTAGGATTGGGGATGCGCCTAGTGAAGGCTGCCTACGTATCCTCTTGAAGGGATCAAGCCTTTCGTAGGTCGTTTCAGAGTTAAGGTTCGTACGACCTGTTTTCCAACGAGACCTTTACAGTCTAGTTATGCTTAGAGATTATCGAACATGATGATGTTGATGGTGTTTTGTATCAGCTTCGAGACTTGCCTCGTAGGCTGTTTGCTTCGACCAAGTGTGGCCATCATATGTTTGGACTGGCCGTATGTAGTTTCGACCGTGCCGCTTTGTGGCCGTTTTTTTTTGCGTTTTAAGAGCATGTTTGTATTCGTATGAATGTGGAGAGAAGAACATGAGTTGTCATCTCATAGTCTAACTCTTTTTTGTAGAACGCCTTATTCGTTTGCCCGTTTTAAGATGTTTAGAATCTCGTGAGCGCTTAGATATGGACAAAGACAAATGCATTTAGGATCTCATTTCATGCCTTGAGATGCTAGAGACCAGTGTGCTGGGTTTAGGGTAAGACCTAGATTTACTTTCGGTTTTAAGGCTTTGAGATGACTAATCGGCGTTCGTTCTGCCTATTGTGATTTTAGCCTGATTCCGTACCAATTTAAAGTCCATGATAGGTTCTCGGCTCATATGACTTGTCTGGTAGGAATCGAGCATCCCCGAAGGTGCTGACCGAAATTTGGATTTCTTTATATCGCTATTACCCTTGTGTCGAGTGTATGAGAGCTAATTATGTGCGATAACTTAAGTTTGTTTAGGACTGTTGCGAGTTTGTTGTGATCAGCAACAAACTTAAGTGGTAGATGTTACCGTTTCTTGGACATTTGCGAAGGATACGTATCTTAAGAAGTTTTGCATGTTTTATAGTCGCGGATGGACTGTTGGGTCTTCCAAGAAAGTGATTTTATCGAGGAAGGTATTTTTGTCGAAAAACTGTTCTTCAGGTGTATGTGATGTCTAGCAATGCCGAAGATTGATTTTTCTTACATATGTCATGTTTTGTGTTCGAAACGTTCGCGGGTTTGAAGATGTTACGCGGTGTTGCAAGGGTTTTGTCTTAACCCTTCTTTGCAAGAACACCTTGGTTTGCTCGCGGACATTCGCAGCCAAAACTTTTGTTTCTGTTTGGATGTTAGTAGTTTGATTTATGCTAAAGCGATTAGGGCAGAAGGGACGAAGCGTCTTTAATTACAGTGCTTTGTGAAGTGTTGACCTTCTGAGATCTTTTTCATATATGTTAAGGATAACTCGTACGGCTTCAGGAGCTTTGTTACGAGTGTTTTCTTACACGTCGGATTTTTTTGGCAACACGCTTCAGAAATAGAGTTAATTGTGAGAATGTAGAGCTTAGTCGATTTTCAAAAATTTTACATTGTCCGTTGAATGTTTTGGCTTGATGTGAAGGTTTTATTCAGCCGCATAGCCAAGGACGTAGTTGGTAAATGATTAGACCATAAAAACTTCGTGCTATCAATAAGGTCAACTCGGTTTGGATCGCCCTTATAGGGTATGCTGTAACCTAGCTCGGCATCGAAGTGAAGCGTGATCGGACAAGGTCCAAGTAGCGTCTATCGAGATGTATATGCAAGTATGTCTGTGGTAGTAGAAAACGTTTTTTCGTTTTAGGTTTGATTTATACGATGAAAGTTTTGTATAATATTTCCTTTGTTCATATGGAAGTTGTTTCTTTTTTACCCGAGGGAGACAGAGCGTAAGAAGCTCGATGCAGAGCCTGTGCGGAGTCATGTGTGGAGTCATTTGAGGGGTGAGTTCATTCTCGGATGTAACCGAGAGGAATGAGAGCGGATGCTCATGAACCGCATGGCTAAAGAATGAGATCTTTCAGATCGTTGTGCGAGGAAAAAAAGTTTAGATTGGTCGTCCAGTGTCGGATCGTGCGGCTTTGCTATATGGAAAGTACTTATCGCAAAACCCGTTACGTTTACTTTCAAAAGTTACTTCGTAAGTCAAGGTCTTCGACTATATGAAGGATTTCTTGCCTAAGTAACAGGTGACAAATTTAGTAAATTTACGCGACGTATGGAGATGTCAAAATAACGATGATTCCGTGAATTTTTGAGAAACCTTTCCGCTTTGTTTTTGATTCTTCGGTGATAGTTTCTTGGAGTCACTCACGGAGTTTTACCAAAGGTTATTTCACCGAGAACTAGTCGCGAAACGTTTTAGCGGGTTGCTTGGGCGGAATAGGATCACTTGACCAGCAATAGGATCAGTCGGGGAGCAGGAAGGCGTGTTCCCTATTGCTGCTTCTTGTGTTCTCGATTTTTCTTTGTCGCAAATATTTTTGATATTATTCCATGACTCACTTGGTTTAACAGAAAATGAGAGCAATGCGTTGATGCCTAAATATTTTTTGTATAATTTTTTTGACTCATATACGAAACTTGTTCTATCAAGTTGGAAAAGATCTTTATGACTTCGGGAAATCAACGAGTTTCACTCTGAAGTTTGGCAGAGGTTTTCTAAACGCATGATTGCGATGAGAGATGCTGTATAGTCCTCGAGAATATTTCCCAAATGGTTTGGATCAGTTCTTAGCGGTTAGACGAATCTTAGATTGTTGTTTTCTTTTGGGATAATTTTGACAAGGCATCGCATTGTCTGAGTAGTTTTCCGCCTATTTTTGCGAGAGTTTGCTTTATAGAAAGCATTTTCTTGATGTGAGGAAAAAGGTTTTCTTAAATGTGGGAGTATACGAGTATAGTATACGCACCTGCTCCCTCCCCTCTTTTTTCTTAAGACGAAAGAAAACAGATGAATTTCTTTTGAAGGATTGGGATGATCGACAATCTGGGTTAAAGACCATGGTGGATTGACAATGACTTGGAGTATGTCGGTTTTACGAAATTTTCTAGGAACAAGTCAGTTTTAAGACGACGTCAGTGTCTCTAGTTCCTTCTTTCTTTAGGAAATGAGATGAGTATCCTCAAATGCGTGGCGATCGTTTCTTGGTTGTACGAGAGATTGGATCGGTTTGCGAGTTATGCCTGAACAGTTAGAAAACAATAGATCAAGACAGAAAAAAATTGCCTACGACTTAGCATGCTAGACTATCCCCTTAAATTCTAAGTTCTCTAGGTTTTACAGCAGTTTACAAGACGTTTTCATTCCTTGCCTACGAGAAATTAGAAGTCTAATAAATTTTTTGAGTCAGACATACCTTAGTTTCCTCGATGATTTGGGACTGCCTCTTCTTCGTTCTTCGTCTTTTGTCTTATTTTCGTATGAATTGGTCTTCGACGAAATACCAACAGGAATATCGGAGTGAGGAAAGGATTTTAACATCGGAGTTTATGTTTTTGTTTCTTCGTACTGCTGCCTTTACTTAACTAACTAGGTGTGCTTCGTATATTGTTGAAAAATCCATCACACGTTTATGATTAGATGTTTTCGACTTAACGTGGCAGAATTTCGTAAAACCGGATTTTAGAGAGTTCAAATCTCTTTTATAGTTTAGACACTTTGGTGTTGAGTCAATCGTTGCCGTTTTAGACGATCGATTCAAATTTCTATGAGAAATCAAGTGTTTGTGGTTTTTATCGTAAAGTTCAAACGGCTACTCTGATTGGGACGAAACGAAAAGTGTTTTGATTGAGATTCGAGATAGAAACGTTTCGATCCGTTGAGCTTGTCCAACTGACCCACTGCCGAGTCGGTGAGTACAATCCCGATTCGTAGAGCTGACTTATTTTTGTCGTAAAATCTCAACGGAAACTCCGATCGAGACGAAACGAAAAGCAGTGCAATTATTGTTTAAAGTACAGTCAGTCTTGGCCAACTCGCCATGGTGGCGGTTGGATGGTGCGGACCCTCGGGGCAAAGTCAGTGCCTCGAGGGTGAGGAAAAAGGCCGACCAGCTTGCCAAGGCTGCGAGCTGGGTTGGTTCGGCCAGCTCGCCGTCTTGGCGAGCTTGTCTGTCTCGGCTAGCATGCCGAGCCGGCGAGCTGGCTTGGTACGGCCAGCTCACCGTCTTGGTGAGCTGGATGGTAAGGACCCTCGGGGCAAAATCAGGGCCTCGAGGGCGAGGAGAAAGGCCGACCAGTTCGCCGAGGTGGCGAGCTGGGTTGCTTGGCCAACTCATCGTGTTTGCGAGCCGGATAGTACCGTCCAAATCGCCATATTGGCGAGCTAAATGGTACGGCCAACTCTGCGAGTAGCCTTGGGTTTTTTTTTCCGCGAGTAGCCTAGGGTTTTTCCGCGAGTAACCTAGGGTTTTTCCGCGAGTTACCTAGGGTTTATTCCGCGAGTAACCTAGGGTTTTTCCGTGAGTAACCTAGGGTTTTCCCGCGAGTAACCTAGGGTTTACTTCGCGAGTAACCTAGGGTTTTTAGGCGAGTTGCCTAAGGTTTTTACGCAGTTTCTGGGAGAGGAAGTTTTATTTTTCCGAAAAGTTCTCAGAAAATGTCTTTTGGTCAACCCATACGTAATGAGATTTGTCCAACTCGGAAATAAGAGAAACATTACGGGGTTTAATAGATTTTATCGTTGCCCTTAGTGATCAGAGAGAGAAATCGTGAGCTTGTTTTGTTGCTCCTCCCGTGGCGAAAAGTCGTGATTAGGTTTTCGATTTTGTTAAGTACTACAACGTTTGCGTGAGCTTTGGCTATAGGAGTAGTCGCTTCTGGAGTTGTTTTACCAGCGTTTTTGCGAGCTGTGACTTTGTCTTTCATATATCCAGACATCGTTTTAATCAAGCGTTTTGCGGCTATGAGTTAGAGTAATCCGACCCCCCTCCTTCTAGCGCCAAACTATGGGAACCGAAATTCGCACTGTCGATTTCCGTAACATAAGGAAACTTAAGAAAACCCTAATTTTCCAGAGGACCAGGATCTCTGCGAGAGACAACGACAAGTAACCAAATAAATGCGGAAAATAGGAAAAACATGATGAAACGAATTTATAAAGATAGTTGATCTTATTTCGAATTCGCGTAAGAGCGTTGCGATCATTACAAGAGATTATAAAGGCTTTGGCTGCAGGGGCCGTCAGCTAGTTTCCTAGTTCTAGCAACATAAAACCCTAAACCTAGTTGAGTCGCAGCTCGATAAAAGACGACAAAGATAAGAAAAAAGGTTTTGATTGATTTCGGACTGAACCTTATGAAAGCCTGCCTACGTACCCCTTTCGAGGATCAAGCCGAACGTAGTTCAATTGGTAGAGCTGGACAAGAGATTGAACTGCCTGGGTGAGTTCGTCTAGTAATTGAGTGCCAGTCATAGAAACTGAACTTGTCGTGAATAAAGCCTAAGTTTCTAAGTGCAGAGATTCTATGTCTAGAAAAGTTGTATAAGTTCTTCTTCCTCTTGACTTCGACCTTATGCTTATATACTCCTTCTTTAAGCGGTTAGTCTTTCCTTTTCCGCCCGATTCACGCTTATCGAAAATCTTCCATTTATCTCGATCTTTCCATTTTTCTTCGGAAAAAATTCTATTTTGTCTTCAAACTTGACATTTATCCATTCCTGCAAATAATGGGTAAACCGTCATTATATCTTTGGGCTGGATCTTGTCTAAAGTCGTGAGTGGGCTGTTTTTTTTATTTAGCTGTTTTACCTCTTTAGACGAGATCGTCCCATGATATGATGTCGTTTTTATAAAATATATCGACTTAATCGTATAGTTTGGCAATACCTGGTGTTTCGTTTAACCGTTTCCGTTGTATACGAGTTACTCGAGGTTTTACGAGAAGAAAAGTCTTTAGCGATTTTTTTATAAAATATCTCGAGTTAATCGTATATTTTGGCGATGTCTAGGGTTTCGTTTAACTGTTGCCATTTTGTACGATTTACTCAAGGTTTTACGAAAAAACAAACCTTTTATGGTTTTTATCGTAAAACTCCAACGGTAAGACGGATAAAGAGGAAACGAGGGATGTTCCGATCACGGTTCAGAGTACGATGGAGGCGAGGAGCATGGACGGTTTGGTTCAGCTCGCCAACAGGAGAGCTGGTCAAGCACGGCTAGCTCGCTTGTTGGTGAGCTGGATAAGTTTGTTGAGCTCGCCAACAGGCGAGCTGGACAGGTCTGTTCAGATCGCGAACAGGTTAGCTGGTCAAGCACGGCCAGCTCGCCTGTTGGCCTTTCCACTGACGGCCCTGCGGCCAAAGCCTTTGTAAACCCTTGTAACGATCACAACTCTTTTATGCGACATCGAAATAAGATCTACTTTTTCTTTAAATTCGTTTTATTACGTTTTTCGTATTTCCCCGCATTTATTTGGTTACTTGTCGTTGGCTTTCGTAGAGATCCGGTTCCTCTTGAAAATTAGGGTTTTCCTAAGTTTCCTTATTTAACGGATATCGACAAGTGTGAATCTCGGTTCCCACAATGACTTCGAATTCGACGTTTTTCACTATGCTCCCGACGCGAACTGTCAGGTTGATCGTTCTGAGGGTCATGGTGATTTCTCCCGAGAGTCCTACTAGCGGGCTTACGTTTTCCGCGATTTCAGACAAATCGATTTTCATTCTCTCGAGAGTATTTTGAAGATGATATCAGCCGAGCTTCCGGTATCGACTAATATCCTCGCGACATCCATATTCTGGATCGTCAGCTCAATAACGAGAAGATCGTTGAGAGGTTTGATCGAATCGATCGTTGCTCTTTTCTCGAACGAGATGACGTCGCCGTTCAGATTAAGCATGTTAATTCTCGTTCGTTTTAGCGACTATTGTGTAAGAGAATCCGACCCCCCCTCCTTCTAGCGCCAAACTGTGGGAACCGAAATCCACACTGTCGATTTTCCGTCAAATATGGAAACTTAGGATGAAACCATAATTTTTCCGAGGTCCTGGATCTGTGCAGAAATCACTAAAACAAAAGAATCTAACAGAATATGGATGAACAAGAAAGAACAGAGAATAAAGAACTTGTGTGAAAGCTTTTATTAAATAAGAAATTGACAACTGTTACAAGAAGAATTGATTAACTTAGACGTCGAAACGTTCTAAGGATCTGGATTGCAAGTCGAAACGCTAAAACCTAAATTCCTAAGCTAACAGCCGCCTTTTTAGGTCTGATTTTCGTCCTCCTCCTCTTCCCTATGCTTCTGGCTTATATACTCCTTTCTCAAGCTGCTCAATCTTTCCATTTTGCCCGGATTCGAGTTTATCGGGAAACTTCCTTTTATCTCCATCCTTCTTTTCTTCCCGCGGAAATCTTCTATTTATCTTCAGACTTGCCTTTTATTTCCCTTATGCGAATAAACCGTCAAAACGTTATCGTATCTTTGGGTTTGATTTCGTTAATATCGTGAGATGGGTTTTTATCGTGTTTTAGGACCTTTCGGGCCGTTTTACAATAAAAACCGTATTACGATTTTATACGAGATCGTTTCCTGATCCGATGCCGTTTTTTACGATTTTCTCGACGTTTTTATTAAAAACGCATTTTTTATGATCTTATCGAAAAATCTCGAATAAATCGTATAGTTTAGGCGATGTTCGGTGTCTTGCTTAACCGTTACCGTTTTATATGATTTCTTCGAGTTCTTTCGAGAAGGAGGAGTTTTACGGTTTTTATCGTAAAACTCGAACGATAAGTCGGATCGAGACGAAACGAGAAACATTTCGGCTGTGGTTCAGAATGCGACCATGTCGAAGGGCGTACGTTTTGAATCGGGGATGCGGGAGATCGAGACCCGGGATGATTGGTTCAGCGTACGGAGAATCGGGTCGGTCCGGTCCAGCTGTTCGAGGAGTTTCTTGTTCGCTAGCAGGCGAACTAGTCAGGGTGTTCCTAGTTCGCCTGCTGGCGAACTGAGCCAGCACGGCATAGTTCGCCAGCAGGTGAACTAGTCGTGACTAGTTCACGTTTTGCGGCGGTTTCGGTTTTTTGCGATTTTGTAAAACGATTCTCGAGTTTTATATAACGGTTCTTCGAGTTCTTATAAAACGATCGTCGAATTTTATAAAACGATTCTCGAGTTTTATAAAACGATTCTAGAGTTTTATAAAACGATTCTCGAGTTTTATAAAACGATTCTCGAGTTTTATAAAATGATTCTCGAGTTTTATAAAACGATTCTCGAGTTTTATAAAATGATTCTCGAGTTTTATAAAACGGTTTTTCGAGTTTTTATAAAACGGTTCTTCGAGTTTTATAAAACGATTCTCGAGTTTTATAAAACGATTCTCGAGTTTTTATAAAACGATTCTCGAGTTTTATAAAACGATTCTCGAGTTTTATAAAACGATTCTCGAGTTTTATAAAACGATTCTCGAGTTTTATAAAATGATCGTCGAGTTTTATAAAATGATTCTCGAGTTTTATAAAATGATTCTCGAGTTTTATAAAACGATTCTCGAGTTTTATAAAACAATTCTTGAGTTTTATAAAATGATTCTCGAGTTTTATAAAACTATTATCGAGTTTTATAAAACGATTCTCGAGTTTTATAAAACGATTCTTGAGTTTTATAAAATCGTTTTATAAAACGATTTTTGCGGAAAGTAATGATTCCATTTTTACAGAAGTTATCGTAGACGTTGATTTCGAGATTACGGTTTTCGACACCAACAGTATTTGGTTGCCATATCGCGATCAGTTTGATACGAAGCCTGATCGCCATATGGCGACTAGTCCAACACGGGACTCGGTCGCCATGGCAACTGGTTTGATACGAAGCCTGCTTGCCATATGGCGACCGGTCCGGTATGGGACTCCCATGGCATATCAACGAATCCCCGTTTTCACGGTAGCAATGTCTCTAGTTATAATAGTTTTGGAAAGCTTTCCAGAGACTTTGGAAAAGTCCTGATTTTAGGAAGAGTTTGTAATATTTTGGAAAAGATTTTCAGAATATTAGCTATTAACAAAAAAAATTGGCTTGGTTACAGATGATAGGAATAGCAATGGGAGATTCATTCTATACCAGGCTTCCACGCCTAAGTTTAGGTATCATATTGGTTTAGAACCGAGAAAAACAGTGATAGTAAACCAGCATTTCAATGTTGCTTATATATGTACCATTAAGAGGATTCTCAAACCAGAAGAGTTCAAAAGAACCACAAAGATGTTTATAAAACCTATGATCATGCTCAGCGAGAGGAGCACTACAAGGGAAATGGATAAAGATAGCATACGAAGATAGCGTATTTTACGCGGATGCTATCATTGATATAACCCATTATTTAAGATAGTGTTTTTATAGGGTTTTTTGCATATTTGACGCAAAAACTAACATTTCCTTTTTATTTTCTTTTGTCCTATTCACCCCACCTGTTCACACTATTTACGAAAATGCCATTAACAGACTTTTTTCGAAAATGATTTTTTTACTCTCTTAACCTTATCATCTTAATGTATTTACAAGATTGCCATTGCCATCAATACCCTAACCTCCATGAACAACCAATTTGAAGCTCTCAATGCACCTAAAATCGATTTACAATTTACACTTTCTCTTTCTCAATTTATATGAACTAAAAACAACATCTCTTTCACTTTGTTTCTATCGACATCCAAAAAACTCAAGCTTTTGATTCAAAAACTTTTATGGTTGATAGAGGCATTCAAGCTTACTATTCTTGGTGGGTTACTTTTGTTTGAGGTTCTGGGTGGTTGGAGAAGTCTCTGTGTGCTAAGGAAGTCATCTCACTAGTTTAAGGTATGAAATTGAAATTTTTGACAGATCTGTTCGCGTAGAAAACTTACGTGTAAGTCGTCTGGCTGTAGAAGACTTTCGAGTCAGTCTTCTAGTCAAATGGATTACTTACTTCTAAGTCATCATCTTTGTTTGTTCAAAAAAAAATGTAGAGAATACCCTAAACGACTTACCACTAAATCGTCTAGGATAAACAAGTTAGTTTTGCATTTGACCGAATTGTGTCATTTATTTGACATTTCTTGGACGACTTACCAGTAAGTCGTCTTTGGAAAGATAGAAATTTTAATATTTTATTAAATCTGATGACTTATTTGTAAGTCATCTCAGGTTAGTTTTGTAATTGGAAAATAAAAGTTAAATATTTAAATTTTCCCAGACGACTTAAACGGAAGTCGTCCAGTCAGACGACTTACTTGAAAGTCGTCCGACTTACTTGAAAGTCGTCCAGGATAAGCAAAGTCGTCCAAATTTTTTTTCCGATATTCTGGACAAACCTTGCTTATCTCAGACGACTTTCTCTTAAGTCGTCCAACTGGACGACTTTCAAGTAAGTCGTCTGGTAAAAATTAAATATGCAAGTTTTATTTTCGAATTGCAAACTAACTTGAGTCGACTTACAGATAAGTCGTCTAGCTTTAATAAAATATTGAAAATTTTGTTTTCCCAAATACTGGTAAGTCATCCAGGAAAAGTCAAATAACTGACACAATTCGGTCAAATGCAAAACTAACCTGTTTATCCTAGGCGACTTAGTGGTAAGTCGTCTAGAATTATTTTTTAACAAACTAAGCTGGACGACTTACAAGTAAGTCGTCCCATTGAAAAATCAATTGCAAAAATGACATGTTTGGACGACTTACTAGTAAGTTGTCTAAGTCTTCTAGACGACTTACTGGTATGTTGTTTGCGTCAATGTTTAGTAAAATTTCATTTTTTCTATGTTTAGTAATGTGTTATTTTGAATTTTTGCAGATGATGCGTCAGTTGCATGCAGTGTTTGGAGATTGGTTGTTCAAAGATGGCTGTTGGGATTTTGTGGTTGATAATTTCCAAGGAGGGAGAATGTTTTTTTGAGTGAAGGTTCGACACATGCAGAACTTGTTGCAATGGCTCAAGAAGATTATAACCTGGACATGAGCACAAAATCAGTGAAGATAACATACTCACTACCAGCCGAAGTAGATGGATTCAGACACCCCTCCTAGTCATGTTACAAGTGATACACAAGTTTGAAACTTACTCGAGATAACCAAAACGCTTGGAGTACGACTTTGTGTATCAAGCCGTAGCAAGGTGGAAACGGTTTCAGAGAAAAGGGAAGAAGCTGAGGAAGCTAATGAAGCTGATGAATGTTTTGAAGATGATGATGATGATTTGGTTGAAGATGAAAATAATGATGGGGAGGAGGATGCTGATATCTCTATTGTTGCTGAAGCGAACGAGAATGGTGAGGATTACAGTGTTTATGGAAAGGTTAAAGATGAGGATGAGGAAAAAGATGATGATATGTGTTTTGAAGATTTCAAAAAGTCATATGCTATCGAAGGAGGAAGATTGAATGGTAAAAATATCTATGTCAACCAAAGTTTTGTTAGCAAGGATGCACTGCTTTTAGAGCTGCGGTTGAAAACAGTTAGGCATAATTTCTCCTTCAGAATATACAAGTAAATGAAAACTCTTCTTGTGGCAACATGTCGGGTGAAACATGGGACAAAACACATTTTGAGTAACAAAGTATGTGGAAACACATACATGCTTGTGAGAAACTGAATCGCTCAGCGGAGACACTAAACTCCGAAGTATGTTGGTAGGATTTTCATTGATCGTGTTGGAATCATTGATGGGTTGACTCCACAGCATACACTGATGCAATGAAGAACATTTTTGGCATGACGCTTGATTACACCACTTCTTACAGAGCATTGTTATATGCACAAACATTTTTGAGAGGATCAGCAGAAGATGGGTATTCGCGTCCGCCATCATATCTTGAGCAAATCTCCTTAGCAAATCCCGATTCTATCACGGCTATAAGACTTGATTTTATCAATAGATTTAAGTATCTATTTCTCTCCTTTGGAGCTTCTATCAAAGGTTTTAAGTATCAGAAAAAGGGTCATTGTGGTGGATGGGACTCACCTAAGTGGGAAGTATGGAGGTGTTTTGTTAGTTGCCGCCGCACAAGATGAGAATTTTCAGATATTTCTAGTGGCTTTTGGGATCGTAGATGCTGAAGATGAACCTTCTTGGGAATGCTTTTTCACAAAATTGGCTAGTTGTGTATCTGATGACCAGCCTCTGGTGATAGTCTTCGACTGGCACACAACCATTAAAAGTGCGTGTGATAAGGTATTTGCTTGGACAACCCGAGGAATATGTTATTATCACCTTCAAGATAACATTGTCCAAAAGTATAAAGGAAAACATCTCTTGTACTTGGTGAAAGGTGCTACTTATTCTCATACAGTTTCAGATTTTGACCGGTACATAGCTGAGATACAGAGTGCAAACCCGGACCTTGCAAAGTATTTGGAGAATGCCGACGTCAGCCTATGGTCAAGGGTTTATTGTCAGGGAGACAGGTACACCATAAAAATAAGCAACATAGCGGAATCTATTAATTACGCACTAAAGCGAGCTAGAGGATTTCCGATTCAGTTTTTGTTGGAGTTCATAAGGGAGAAGCTAGGAAAGTGGTTTTGGAAAAAGAGAGAAGATGCTTTGTGATGCAATCCACGATGAGCCAATCTTAGATGAACTTAATGATGAATCTGAATGGATGCAAGAACCAAGTTACTATGAAGAAGATGATATGGACCAGACCCAAAATGAAGATGTTTCTCTCTCAGCCCAAAAGAAGCCCAATGACCAGAAAGAAGATCCATTTGTCATATCTGTTGGGCCCATCATGAGATCCAGGTCCAAGAAGCTTATTGAGAATATTGCTTGCCTTGTTCTGAACCAAGAAAATGAAGAAGAGTTACTTGGCCAAACCACCATCCCCCCAACCACCTTCATTTACTCAACTGTCTTCTACAACAACTAGTTTACTTATGTTTTTGTCTTATTTCTTTTCCCTAAGTGCTCATGCACAAAACTACAAGTCCCAAGGCTGTTATGCACGAAATTGTTGTTATTTTTCCTTTAAAACTTTGTTTTGTTTCATTTGGAAAACAATCATCATTTTTATCAAAAACTCTTTTCTCTTTGGTGATTCACTTTTCTTAGAACAACTTGATTGTGGAGGTGTGTTAACCGAAAACAATCAACAAGCTCTCATTCTGACTGGTGTGTCAAATCCAGAGTGAGAGAGTGAAGAATCTGAGGTCTTTTCCGCAACCCTCAGTGTTTCAATCTATCAAATCCCTTCAACCCATCTATCCATAAACCCTAATTCGTCCATCAAGCCAATATCCATCAAAAAACCATCTTTGAATCTGTTACAGAGTATATCCAACCAAAATCAGAGTGGAAATCCTTGGGAAAAAAATTCATTAAGTGGTATCAGAGCAACCACTCCGTTGATCTACAAGTTCTGGGTTATTTTTCAATCTCGAAACTATCAAAGTCTGAAACTTTCTGGGATTTCAAGTTCATTTCTTTGGGATTTCGAATTCATCTTTTATTCTGGGTATTTCTGTTCTTATCAATCTCTTATCTGTCTATCTTTTTGCAAGTGAGCCAAATCTGATAAAAAAAAAGAAAATCCCCAGGAGAAATCGGGTTCAGTCTAGGAGAAATCAGACTGATTTGGTAAAATAACTTGCTCATCCAAAATCTTGCAATCTGTCTATCTTTTATTTTCTTTGGGGATTTGGGTTTCTGCATTTTTCACTTGATTGGGTTGTTTACAGAACCATTGAATCACTATCATCACCTAAAGCTTGAGAGATCAAAAGGATATTGTGAGGAGAGAGTTCTGTTTATTGCTAAAGTTTGTTGATTTTGCAGGAACCCATGTCTGGAGAAAACAATGAACAAGAAGGAACACCACCACCTGCTGTCAATATTAATCCTTATTAAATGCAGGCTCTAATTGCTGAGATCACCAAGCAAGTTCAAGATAATCTGATCAGAAGAGAAGAGGAAGCCAATGAATTATTTAATGGTCCTTGACAGCCTAGAAACAGAGCTGCAGAACGACAAGAAAGGAGAACCAGAAGGGAACCTAGAGAAGTTGAATCTGATGATGCTTATTCCTCTTCAGACAGAAGTGTAACCAGGTTCAGAAGAAACAACAACCAGCGTCCAAGACTCAATGATAACTTGGGAAATATCAATATGAGAATCCCACCTTCTGCTGGAAAGAGTGATCCTGATGCATACTTGGAGTGGGAGAGAAAAATGGAGCTAGTTTTTGATACTCAAACCTATTCTGAAGAGAAGAATGTGAAGCTTGCTGCAACTGAGTTCAATGGGTATGCTATCAACTGGTGGGAGCAGATCATCCACAAGAGAAGACAAACTGGAGTGGCGCCAGTTACTTCTTGGTATGAAATGAAAACTCTTATGAAAGATAGATTTGTTCCATCTCATTATGGCAGAGATCTTCACCAGAAGCTCAAGAGACTGACTCAAGGAACCAAGAGTGTAGATGACTATTTCCAGGAAATGGAGACTCTCATGATCAAAGCCAATGTTAATGAAGATGAGGAATCCACAATGGCAAGGTTCCAGGGAGGTCTTAACAGAGATGTGCAGGATCGCCTAGAGATGCAAGACTTCAATAACATGGAAGAACTCCTTCATAAGGCAGTGCTTATT
>CAKOAT010286267.1:3290-23172 GCA_932364175.1 Eruca vesicaria subsp. sativa | reverse complement strand
TGACCCCAACAGTTTTATAAAACGATTCTCGAGCTTTATAAAACGATTTCTCGAGCTTTATAAAACGATTTCTCGAGCTTTATAAAACGATTTCTCGAGTTTTATAAAACGATTTTTCGAGTTTTATAAAACGATTCTCGAGCTTTATAAAACTGTTCTTTTTGTATTCTTGCGGAAAGTTTTGGCTATTAATTCCGTCTTACCGATTTTGACCCCAACAGTTGCTACGGAGTGTGGCATTAGATTCACGCTAGAGCCTAGATCACAGAGTACTCTCGGAAATAGCTGGTCTCGAATTGTGCGTTTGAGAACAAAACTACCAGGATCGGGTCTCTTTTCTGGGGTTTGAATTATTGCGCTAGCTTCTGCAGAAACCATCATGACACTGCGTTTCTCTGTTGAAAAACTCTTGTGGTTGGTGATATTTTGAGGGTGTCAATAAGTGGTATCTCTACCATAACTCGTTCAAAAACTCGTCTACATATTTCTTTATCCATGTTGCGCCTAGTATTAGACTTGGGAGGGTAGGAAGGTAAAGTGTTGTATACCCGTTCTATAGTTGGTCCATTGGGTGTTGGACTCTCTTTAGAAGTCGTGGGTGTTTGTCGATCGATATCGGTGTCTTCGTATCAATTGACATCGACAATTTCCTCTTCATCGAGAATGATTACCGGTTCCTCAGTTTCCTTAGAATTTTTATTCTTTTCTTTGTTCTGCAGGAGTTCGGATTTTGAATCGCGGAGTAGCACGGGGTTGGGAATGGATTTCTCAGTTTCTGGAGCGTTTTCTTCCGAAGATGTGCTTTCTCTAATAATCGGAGTTAGCTGTTTTCTGTTCCTCAACATTACAGCACTTACATGACGTCTTGGGTTTGTATCAGTCTTCCCTGGTAGACGTCCTGCTTCCCTCTTGATAGCGGTAGCACAACTGGCGACATCGCTTTCTAGATTCCTAATTTGCTCATGCAAAGTGTCAAATTTCCTCGACATTTCGCAGTACACATCATTCAGCTTGATGTCTAGGTCTTCGCTTAGCCTCCGATTTCCCATGAAGACATGGTTTAAAATGGTTTGGGTTCTCCCTCGGTGTGATACGGTGAGGGTGTCATAGTTTTGGGTAAAACTATCTATGTCAAAATGGTCTTCCTAAGGGCTTTCATGTCTAAGGAATGTTTGCTCAATGGAATTGACATCCTTGTTGCTTTGGGTAATACCATGTTTCTTTTCCTTTAAGAAAGAATGAAGGAGATCTAGAGATTTCTTAATTTCATCTAGTTGAAGGTCGTTCCNAAAATGGTCTTCCTAAGGGCTTTCATGTCTAAGGAATGTTTGCTCAATGGAATTGACATCCTTGTTGCTTTGGGTAATACCATGTTTCTTTTCCTTTAAGAAAGAATGAAGGAGATCTAGAGATTTCTTAATTTCATCTAGTTGAAGGTCGTTCCTGGATCTAGCTTCTCTTTCTTTATCTTTATTTTCATAAGATTTACCCATTGCTATGTTCTCAATCAAATGATTTGCTTCTTCAGGGTTCCTCGAGCTAAAATTTATGTTACTCGCACTAGCTAGCGTGATCTGGTAATCTAGCTCGAGGCCTCCGTAAAAGAATTTAAGGAGTTGTGGTTCTGAATAACCATGGTGGGTACAATCTCGCTCTTGCTTCTTAAATCTAGTCCAAGTATTTCTGAAAGATTCTTGTGGGCCTTGAATGAATGTGGAGAGTTTATATCTTACATCCCAATATCGAGTCTCATCGAAGAATTGGTTAATGAAAGCAGTGCGAATATCTTTCCAGCAGGTTAAGGTTCCCGCTGGTATTTGATTTAACCAATTTCTGGCTTCCCTCCCTAAGGAGAATGGGAACAGCCTACAACGATTATTATCATCGAGTGCCAGTTCTTCTAGATAATCGATGTGCTCGTGGGGGTGCTCTGAGGCAGAACCACGTAAAGGATTTTTTTGTACCAGATGGATGTAGTCAAAATGAAGCGTAGACTTATTTCTTCATCCTCTGGTAACTTAATAGCTGACCTATTGGAATAGGTCTTAATGGGGTCTAAGTAGTCTTGCAGTTTTTCTGCATCTTCACTTGAAGATGGATAACATTTGACAGGGACTGCAGTCCCCTGTTTAACTGTAAATTTTTTTGTTTCATTGCATAACTGATCTAATGGTTCGTTTTGGGCTACTTCCTCATTAACTAGGTTGGTAAGTAAATACTTACCTGCTTCCGGCTGAGTTTCATCGATTGATATTGGTTGGATTCTGTCGATCGATTCCTTGGTCAACATATCGCTCGATGTGTGCGTTATGTCACCGGTCGATGCTTGGCCGAAATCTGTCTTTTCCATCTTGAGTTCCCTGTGATAGCAGAGAAAGAGGAAAAATAATTAAGTAAACGAAAATAAAATCTAGACTATATTCTAAACTAAATCTGATGGTAATAAGAAAGAGTCCTCGGCAACGGCGCCTAATTTGAAATCACTCAAATATTTAACCCTAAAGAGTGAATTACTCTCTCAAATAAGAGGTTTAATTGTAGTACTTAGGGATCGAATCCACAAAGACTCTGAATTACACAACAGATTATTTTGTCTTTGAAATAAAGTTAGACAGCAGGTTTAAAACAATAACTTAAAAGGTAACCAAGCGTTTGCTTGATTGATTGATTTGTTTGTTAAGAGGAAAGAAGGTAGTTAAACTTAAATATTTTCACAGGTATGACAAACATGCAAGTTATAACGGGTTTTTATTATTCATAGTTCTTAATTCAAACTCTTAAGGATTTGAAGATTTAACTCTTACTGGATCTTGGATCAAGAACTATCGTTCGATGACCTTTAGTGAGTATCGATCGATAGTTTGATAGAAATATCGTTCGATGACGTTATGCTATATCGATCGACAAGACGATTATCTCGTTGAACGATATTGCATCCAGCGAGTTCTAATAACAGGTTTGAAAGGTTCTCTAGTCTTCACTAAATAACTTAGACTCTAGGTAATTTCCAAGTTCTCACTTATCCAAATTGATCCTAAAATCAGAAGAAGGGTGTTGGGGTCAAAATCGGTACGACTTAATTAATAGCCAAAACTTTCCGCAAGACTACAAAAAGAACAGTTTTATAAAGCTCGAGAATCGCTTTATAAAACTCGAAGAATCATTTTATAAAGCTCGAGAATCATTTTATAAAACTCGAGAAAATCGTTTTATAAAACTCGAGAATCGCTTTATAAAACTCGAGAAATCATTTTATAAAACTCGAGAATCGCTTTATAAAACTCGAGAAACCGTTTTATAAACTCGAGGATCATTTTATAAAACTCGAAGATCGTTTTTATAAAACTAAAAAGTCGTTTTATGAAATCCGAAGATCGTTTTATAAAACTCGAGAACCATTTTATAAAACTCGGGAAATCGTTTTATAAAACTCGAGAAAGCGTTTTATAAAACTTGAGAACCGTTTTATAAAACTCGAGAAATCGTTTTATAAAACTCGAGAATCGCTTTATAAAACTCAAGAAACCGTTTTATAAACTCGAGGATCATTTTATAAAACTCGAAGATCGTTTTTATAAAACTAAAAAGTCGTTTTATGAAATCTGAAGATCGTTTTATAAAACTCGGGAAATCGTTTTATAAAACTCGAGAATCGCTTTATAAAACTCGAGAAACCGTTTTATAAACTCGAAGATCATTTTATAAAACTCGAGAATCGTTTTACAAAACCGCAAAAAACCAAAAAAGCCGTAAAACGCGAACTAGTCGCAACTAGTCCGCCCACCGGCGATCTAAGCCGATGGGCGATCTAAGGGTTGCTCTTTAGATCGCCCATCGGCGATCTAAGCCAGGTCCGGCTTAGATCGCCGATGGGCGGTCTAAAAACTTCCCGAACATTCCGCGTCTCGATTTCACGCATTCCTGATTCAAAACTTACGTCTTTCGACAAGGTTTCGTTCTAAAGCACGGTCGAAATATCTCTCGTTCCACCTCGATCCGACTTACCATTCGAGTTTTACGATAAAGACCGTAAAACTTTGTTTTCGCGGAAAGAACTCGAGGAAATCGTATAAAACGGCAACGGTTAAACGAAACACCGAACATTGCCTAAACTATACGATTTATTCGCGATTTCTCGTTAAAATCGTAAAAAACGCGATTTTAATAAAAAAACGCCGAGAAAGTCGTAAAAAAGGTGTTTTTAATAAAAAGTCGAGTAAATCGTAAAACTTCGCGATTAACTCGAGAAATTTATTAAAACGACGTCAGATCAGGAAACGATCCCGTAAAAAGTCGGAAAACGGTTTTTATCGCAAAACGGCCCGGGAGGACCTAAAACGCGATAAAAACCCATCTCGCGATTTTAACGGGATCTAACCCGCAGATTTGATAACGTTTTGACGGTNAAAACGGTTTTTATCGCAAAACGGCCCGGGAGGACCTAAAACGCGATAAAAACCCATCTCGCGATTTTAACGGGATCTAACCCGCAGATTTGATAACGTTTTGACGGTTTACTCGCAGAAAGCAAATAAAAGTCAAGTTTGAACATAAAAGGAAGGTTTAAAGAGAAATAGAAGATTTCCGCAGAAGAAAAGGAAGGATAGAGAAGAATGGAAAATTCCCGATTTAAGTCATATCTGGGCGAAATGGAAAGATCGGATTGCCAAGACGAGGAGTATATAAAGAGGAGGTCTAGGGCAGAAGCAGAGACACGAAATTCAGAGCTCTCACCACCAAAACTAGCATTTAGGAATATTTCTGTTTTTCTGTTAGCGAGCTGCGTCTCAATTAGGGTTTTCTAGTTCTTACGCTTTCGGCGATTCTTTTTGTACCAGTTCAACGCAGATTCGGAATAAGAACCTCTTTGCTCTATATTTTCGTTTATTCTCATTTAAATTCTAAGTATTTTCGTCATCTTATTTTCGTTGTGCGGTTCTCGCAGATAGCCGGTTCCTCTGGAAACTTGGGGTTTTCCAGAAGTTTCCTTTTTTTACGATTTATTTGACAGTAGGGTGAAATCGACTCCCACAAAGGGTGCTCAATCCTTAACACTAGTATTTATGATGACTAGATTGAGAACTATATTTTAAAGACCCTAATAATGATTACTTCAATGCATGAGTCAACCCTAATGAGAAACCTAAATCTAACAAGAGAGACTACTCAAACATATTTATGAGAGACAAAATCATAATGGTTGAATAATGCTTTAAGATAATAATAGAAAGAGAAACAATAAATAAGTAAAGCTTTGGAGTTCAAGATCTTCTCTGGATTTGTAGTTCAGATCTCTCTCTCAATTCCTAAGCTCTTCTCAAAGTATAGCAAGATGCTTCTCCCAAAATTAGGTCTAAAAGGTCTCTGGAGAAGTATGCTTAAACTAGTACAAAACCATCTTAATATAGCCTAACAGGCGGCCAGGGACCTAAAGTGTAATTTATTAAAACTCTTGTGAAGCAATTAGGGCTTCTTATCTTCATTTAATCCTTTGGAGGACTTCTGTATCGATCGATATAGAATGTCTTCTATCGATCGATGTGGGTGATCTTTTATCGGTCGATTGCTCTCAATGCACACCGGTCGATATCTTTTAACAGGTTTTGCTCATATCTTCATAAAGTCTCCATTTTAGCTCAATAATAGCCATTTTACACCAGTGAGTACCTGAACCTATAAAAGCTCTAAAAAGACACTAGAAGTATCCTTTTGTTTCCATAAACATATATAAATCATGGTTGAAAGTGGGTAAAATCCATGATATATCAACTTTCCAAGCACGTGCTTCAAGTTTTGTGATACTATTCGTTTATAGCAGTATCTTCCTCCTTTCCCAAAATATTCCGTGCTACCCAATACCCAGACTTAACCGTATATTGCCCATTCCTTGTATAGCTCCAGCAGTACGTATCTCGTCTATGCGTGGAGCTAATAGCCATACTCTTAATGAGGGGTATATCAGCAGTAGCTACATAATTCACAAGTCGACCTTCATCCCAAGTTTTTGTTGCTTGGTTAATCAGATCGCTCACTCTCATGTTCGGATGTAGGACTGGTGCCAGTGGGGTTGTTGGTCTCGCTGCAATAGTAGGGATCCAAGGATCTTCCCAGACTTTAACCTCTTACCCCGAGTGGACCTTATGTCTTATACCCAACATTAATAAATCTCGTCCTGCCGATATGCTTGTCCACACATATGAAGGGCTACTAAGTGGGAGTTGACGCAAAGGCGAACTCAATCTGTAGTACCTACCTCTCAAAACTCGAGCTACCAGGGAGTCCGGATATTGAGTTAATCTCCATAATTGCTTCACCAGTAATGCCAAGTTAAACTCATGTATCATTCTGAACCCCATCCCTCCTTCCGGGCTGGCTTAGTTCGCCGATGGGCGAACTAGAGAGTGCTTCTTAGTTCGCCGATGGGCGAACTAGTTGCGACTAGTTCGCGTTTTACGGCTTTTTCGGTTTTTTGCGGTTTCGTAAAACGATTCTCGAGTTTTATAAAATGATCTTTCGGATTTCATAAAACGACCTTCGAGTTTTATAAAACGATCTTCGAGTTTTATAAAACGATCTTCGAGTTTTATAAAACGATTTCTCGAGTTTTATAAAACGATCTTCGAGTTTTATAAAACGATTTCTCGATTTTTATAAAACGATTTCTCGAGTTTTATAAAACGATTTCTCGAGTTTTATAAAACGATTTCTCGAGTTTTATAAAATGATTTCTCGAGTTTTATAAAACGATTTCTCGAGTTTTTATAAAACAATTTTTGAGTTTTATAAAACGATCTTTGAGTTTTATAAAACGATTTCTCGAGTTTTATAAAACGATTTCTCGAGTTTTATAAAACGATTTCTCGAGTTTTATAAAACGTTTTCTCGAGTTTTTATAAAACGATTTCTCGAGTTTTATAAAACGATCTTCGAGTTTTATAAAACGATCTTCGAGTTTTATAAAACGATTTATCGAATTTTATAAAACGATTTCTCGAGTTTTATAAAACGATTTCTCGAGTTTTATAAAAAGATTTCTCGAGTTTTATAAAACGGTTTTTGAGTTTTATAAAATGATTTCTCGAGTTTTATAAAACAATCTTCGAGTTTTATAAAACAATTTCTCGAGTTTTATAAAACGATTTTTGAGTTTTATAAAACGATTTCTCGAGTTTTATAAAACTGTTCTTTTTGTATTTTCGCGGGGAGTTTTGGCTATTAATTCCGTCGTACCGATTTTGACCCCAACATTCTGTACCACCGTCGTCATCCATCTTCTCTTCATTTCTTCCACCATTTCTTCATTTTTTCACTTTATGTACCAACAAACACAATCACTTATTTTATACTATTTGTGTAATAAAAATAATAATTTATTTTGTTCAAGTCAATCTTGAGACACATCCACACGTATAGAGATGGCAACGTAGAAATTGAAACACAGGCCTGGCCTGCAAAGGCCTAATGCGGGGCATTATTGGACCAGAGATTTATAGGACCAAAAATAGCGGGCCTCGCGGGCATAGTGACTACGGGATTCGGTGGAGGATGGGCCACGTTGTCCCGCTGGCATATCAGTGACCCGCAATACTCGATCTTCATTCTCAACTTCACTTCTTGGTTAAGAGTATTTTATCGACAAAAGAAACTCCAAGGCAATCTCCAATATAAACCACCACGCCCGATCTTCTTCTTCACTTTCGACCCACCACCATGACTCACTAGCTCTAACAAAAAGATGACAACTTTGCATTTTCTATCAGTACAAGAAAAATGGGTATTCATGGCATACTGGGATAGCTTGGATTTTCAAACTGCTATGATAGATATTTTTTTTTCGATTTTGGGACATATTCATAGCATTACCTTAATGCTGTCGGGAAAAGTTCACAAAGCGGGAATAGAAAAGCACACGTACCACCTATACTTAGTGAAATTTTGAGAACCGCGAAATACTAAATCACTTCTCTCTCTACTGTAACACTTAGGCTACATAAGGGAATACAAAAAATTGTCGACAAAAAATTAAAAAAAAAAAGAATAGAGTAACCGAGAGAAGAACTCTCTCTCGAGAAAACCCTAATCCCTTCACGGCGACCCTGTCTCCCACCGCGGAAACGCTTCGTCGACGCCTTGAAGCTCAATTTCGTGGACAGTAACCGGTGATACTCGCCAGCTCAAGTCAATCTGAAGAGGATCGCGGCTTATAATCGAATCGAAGGTAGAGATTTAGGATTTATTTTCTTCGATATCTCAGTTTCCCACGATTTGGGGTTTGTTCTGTTAAAAGTTCTTAACTTTTACATGCATTTGTTTGAAGTTCTTACACGATTCTCATTTCTTTGATTCTCATTTGTTTAAATCTGATATGTTTGATTTTGGTATAAATGGTTTAATTCTCGTCTTAGCTTAGTCATTACATGATTCTGATTCGTTTTACTCTCGTTGTTTACTATAGTGAGTGGTTAATATTTGAGATTTTAGTTTCACATTCTATTTAGAATGTGTTTTTTCTGTGACCCCTTTACTTGTTCTAACGGTTTTAAAGAAGTATAGATCAAACAATGTTGGAGAAGTCGTGGGTTCATCTCTCGAGGTATGAAATTAACATATATATGATACATTTCAGTTGGGGGTTTGAGTGTCTAATGAATTGTTCTGTTTTGTTTTGTTATAACTGCAGAGTTGATCCTGCTTATGAGAAGGGCGCATGGGACTTTGTCCAAGCTGTGTCTGCGGGTGAAGGAGGTGTTAAGTTCATTGTTTGCCCTTGCACAGACTGTCAGAATGTAGATCGGCATTCAGCTACTGATATAGTTGATCATTTGGTTAGAAGGGGAATGGATGAGGTGTACAAGCAGCGTAAGGACTGGTATCATCATGGAGAAGTTAACTCTGTGGCTGAAGGCGAGATGAAAGAGAAGCAGTGGAATGAGGAGATTTTTGGGTTGTACAGAGCTGCTGAGAAGTTAGATGAAGATTTAGCTACTAAACGTGACTTTTGTGAGATGACAGAGGGAGAAGATATGAACGAAGATGAGTTCTTGGCAAAGGTTGCAGATGCTGAAACCTCATTATATTCAGGCTGTGCAAACCATAGTAAGTTATCAGCCATTGTGTCATTGTTTAGGCTGAAGACTAAGAATGGCTGGTCTGACAAGAGTTTCGACGATCTACTTGAGACATTGCCAGAGATGTTACCAGAGGATAACGTGCTGCATATATCACTGTACGAAGTTAAGAAGTTCTTGAAGTCTTTTGATATCGGTTATGAGAAGATTCATGCGTGTTTTTGTTTCACAAGCATGCATCTACAGTTTCTACAAGACACAAATGCAAGATGTACACGTGATACAACATATTTGTGGAGTACACATACTTTGAATTTTGCTTCATGGTTAAAAGAACAGGAAATTTCTGTCATTCTGTTTTTCTAGTGTCTATTTATTCTTTTGTTCTAACATTTGTTTATACTTTTTGCTAGATACATATGGATTCTGAAACACATGAAGATACTCTAAGATGGTTGGCATATGGTCCCGGTAGTAGTGCAAGGTCATATACAGGCTATATAGTGAACGGACATCGCTTTCACACACAGTTAGTTCAGAGGCTGAGTCAAAACAGTGGAGTATTTTATTAGGCTACTGCAATGTGTAGAGCCAGTGCCAAAGACACTTCAAAAGTTGTTGATTTGGTATCATACTACGGGAGAGTTACAGAGATTACCTTGCTGGACTATAAGGTCTTTTATGTCCCTCTATTCACGTGTCAATGGGCAGTAAGAGGAAACAAAGTTAAGGTGGAAGATGGGTATACACTTGTTAACTTGAATCAGAGTCAAGTTTCCTTTAATAGGGATCCATACATATTAGCTTCTCAAGTAAAACAAATGTTTTACTCAAGGGAGGATGATACATCTAACTGGTATGTTGTGCTAAGAGGTCCATCAAGAAGATACAATAAAGCAGAAGAGGAAGATGTCAACACTGATATTGGACCATTGCCATCAACCATTGACATGGATGTTGATATAGATGAAGCTCACAGTGCCCGAGTTGATCGTGACGGCATATATGTGTGATGCATGTGATATGTGTCTTGTTTGATGCTTGACTGTTTTGTGTTCTTTTGTGATGTCTTCTGTGATATGTGTCTTGTTTGATGCTTGACTCCTTTGTGTTTTTTTTGTGATGACTTCTGTGATGGCTGATGTAGTTTCATAGTTATTATTGTATCTCGTACTAACTAATGTGTAATTTTTTTCAGGTGAATTAGATGGGTCGTCCAAAGAATACAGGAATGAAAAAGAAAATGAGTACTAGTAAGGTCACCAAGAAAGACCCGAAGGTCACAAAGAGGGGCAGGAAGAAGAAGACCGAAGTGGAAGTTGAATTTATTGGTACTGTGGTATGCCAACCGCAGCATGATGAGCCTGAAAAGGCTAAAGAGGCTGACAAGGAGGAAGAGCATGATGAGCTTGAAGAAAATGAAGAAACAGCAGATATTATTGAGCCTGAGCTTGAAGAACATGAAGAAGCTGCGGATGTTAATGATGCAGAGCTTGAAGAAAATGAAGAAACTGCGGATGTTAATGATGCAGAGCTTGAAGGAAATGAAGAAACTGCGGGTGCTGACGCTAATGAGCAGGAAGAACATGCAGAGGCTAATGAGCCGGAAGGAGAGGTGGAACTGAATGAAGTTGAGCCTAAGCCGAAGAAACACCGAGGACCAACCAAGATGAAGCACATCGCCAGAGATCCAAATGCTAGAGAAAGAGTAGAATTCAATGATTTTGGAGATCCTGTTGGTGAAGGATCAGTGAAGTTGTCTTCATACCTAGGTCCATAAGTGCGGGAGCATGTACCTGTCACATTTGATGATTGGAGGAAAATCAGTGAGGAAGTAAAAACGTTTCTATGGAAATCTGTTCAGGTGACTTTCTCCTATTACATTTTCACATTGATTGTTTTATATTGATATATGTAATTCATTTGGGTATTTGTGATTGTAGGCAAGGATTGAGCTTGATGAAGAGTACCAAAAGAATGCTGTGTTGAGGCAAATGGGATGTTTATGGAGAGCCTCAAAATCAAGACTTGTCACGCAGATAAGGAGCAAAGCTACTAACCAAGAGAGGATGAATCTTAGACCAAAGAATGTTAATCCAGTTGAATGGCGAAAATTTGTCAAGTGCAAAACCAGTCCAGCCTTTAAGGTACTGACTACTAAGTTAGCTTGTTTTCAAGGTTCGATATTGATTATCTTCACTCTATTTATGCTAGGCTGTGAGTGATAAATACAAGGAGAGGAGGAGCAAACAAATTCCTCACACTTGTAGCCGTAGAGGAATGGTTAGGCTAGCGGAAGATATGGTACCATTTCTTAACCTTATCAAATTACTTTTTCGTCACTTACCACCTTTTCCACATCTAATGTGTTGTTTTCATCAGAAACAAGAGAGTGGTGGAGTATCAAAAGTGACTAGGCTTAAAGTGTGGGTCAAGTCACGTACAAAAAAAGATGGAACACCAGTCAATATGATAGCTGCAGAGAAGTTTATAAGTAATTCGTTTTTTTGCCCTTCAAAGATATTACTATATGCTTGGTAACATGTTTTTTGTTGGCAGAAAAAGGCAGATGAGCTCGTTGATAGTGGTTCTAATTCTAGTTCAACAAACCTTACTGTTGATCCGCTTTCAGTCCTGTTAGGACCTGACAATCCTGGTCATTTGAGGACAATGGGAAGAAACATTGGGAAGACGAAGTTAGCTTGTTTTCAAGTGAAGAAACAGTTTATGGCTGAAATGGAAGAGAAGCAACTTGGTCTGATGCGCAAAGTTAACGAGTTGCAATCTGAACTTGCTAGAATGAGGAGACAGGTTAGTTTATATTAAGCATGTTTATATTCTTAGATGTTAGTTATTAGGTGATTACTTACATGCATTTATGTTACAACAAGAACCTGAGATAGGTGAAAACTCAAACACTGCAAGAGCAAGAGTAAGGATTTTACAGACATCCTAAATAATATTTGGTTAGTTATTACTGACATGTTTTAAAATACATTTATGTAGAGTGTTAACAAAAGAGCACACCCTAAGTGTGTGTTGATTAATTGGTCTGGTTCTGATGAAAACGTTGCTGAGAGCCGTGTTATTTCATCTGAACCGGAAGACTTTGTGAATGACATCCCCTTAGGCCCTCTTGCTGTTAAAGTATTGGTTGAAACTGTAATCAAATCAGATGCATTTTTATGGAGGCCTGCAACCGGTATGTGTATTGTAGAGCAAGCGGTTGGGGAGATGATTGCATGGCCTGCCAATAAATGCATTTTTTCAGACTAGTGGATGTATTCTGAAGACATTCCTCTTAGGGTAAGATGTGTAATCAAGAATCAAGTTTTTTATCTGAGTTGTTGTGATAATTAACATATTAATATTTTCTTTTGCATGTGCCTGTTAGAGCCCAACGGCGTATTCTGTCAACAAATGCAAACTCTTATCACCTTGGTCAACTACTGACAAAGTTGTTGCAGAAGGCCGTTGGCAGTGTCAAGAACCAAAAGCATTGGTTGATCGTCTCCCTATTGGACCAAATGCAGTCAAAAGTATATGTGGATGTGGTGCATGAACCTGACACATTTCTGTGGAGACCTAGACCAGATAAGACATACCTTCGGGACTCTGTTAAGCATTTTGTAGCATGGCCTGCAAGTAAGTGTGTGTTTGAAAACGCAACAAATTCACCACGCGCTACATCTCCTAAAACATCAACTGCTACAAGCAAATCTCAAGTACCCACAACATTATCTGCATCGTCACCAGTTTCCAAACCTCCAGTGCACAAACCTTCTCCAAAAGCTACTCCGAAGAAAACTCAAGCCGCCTCTCCTCTTCGAAGATCTCAGGTAAAGTTTGTCGTATAGGTTTAAGTATCAGTTTGTTGGTTGTTATATATCTCATTGACATAAACTGGTTTGTCTTGAATTCATTGTAGCGTCATTGTCAAAGCGATGCTGCTCCCAAAGAAAATCAAAAGTGCATGTTGATGTCCATTGGCGGGAATAGGCAGGTGGTTCCAGAAAGACGTTGGGCTTCAGACAACCCAGAACAGACAGTTCACTTTGTTGCCTTGGGAGCAAATGCAGTTAAAGTTTGGATTGATGTGGTGAAGATGACTTTGGCAGAGGTTTGGCGTCCATCCTCTGAGATTGAGTGTATGGGAGATGCAATTGGCTCATGCATTGCATGGCCAAAGGATAAAGTGATCTTGTGTTAAGACTACTATCAGGTGTAATGTACTACTACTCACTCTACTTGATATTATTGTGTGTTATAGTTTGGATTGAGACTTGTTGTCTGGGTTATGTTTCTAGTTGACTTGTTGTTGTTCGGATTAATGCTTTGTATTTTGGTACTTGTTATTGTATCAATGAATGGCAGGTTATAAGATTTCAAATCCAATAGGATCCGGTTACTATGAAATAACAACAAACTTTATGACACAAAAAAACTGCTACGAAAAAGAAAATATAGCGTGAACAAAATTGCTATCATATAGAAAACCACAATACTTAATATTGTGCGATAACAATTTATATGATAACATTCAATATTTGCTATCAAATACAATATATAACATCTTAAATAAATGCTATTATAAATACCATGGAGTAATAGCAATCCAAAATAAAAGCTATAATATTGCAAAAGTGTTATAGCTTTTACAATAACGCTATACTATAGGGGGGACCTATTATAGCTCGGGCAGACATAGCGGTTTCAATAACGTTAACAAAAGCATATAATAGCTGTTTCCTTACGCTAATAAAAGCCTTTTTTCTTATAGTGTATAAAACTTTATGTTTGAAACTGTGATTGAGTCTCGATAAGAAAGCTTAAAAGCATTGGACTTTAGTTGTCATAATTTCTTCACTCCGTGCGTTTCACGATGAGTTCTTGCAGTTAGAAGCTGCTCCGATTTTGCCTTCTGATTCAGTCTCTTCTGCTGATGATTTGGCTATTCAGATAATTGAACTTCTCAAATTTTTTCGGGTAATCATCAAATGAAGCATGGATTTCTGACTTATTGAAGTTACATACATAAAAAATTACATGCTACTAATGATGTATAAAATTTTTGTTCAGCTTTGGGGCTGCGGTGTTTATGGGAGTGACTGTTTGTGCTTACATCCTCACATTATTCGCAGTATGTTACCAGTTAATTTAGTATTCTCACAATGTTTTTCCTCAAACATACATTGTGTGTTTAGTATATGTTTTTATTTCACAACTTTTCAGATGAAACATAGAGAAAGGGTTCTCGGTTTGATTCTTTTCTAACCGCTATGCAAGCCTCCATCTTGGTCTGAAAGTATTTAAGTCAAGATTCCATAGTCAAATATAGCACAAGTTGCAGAAGAGACAGTGTTCTCATTTCTTTTCTTTCTTTTTTTTTGTTTTGATTCATCAATGTACAGATCTGTGTATATCCACTTAATGAAATAGCTACAATTGGTAATGTCCACAACTGCTTATTGAGAGGAAATGTGTACACGTTATGTGGTTTCTTTTTGTTTTTTTTTTTTTTTGTCTGCCGCCCATCTAAAATTAGATTAACTGGTAATCAGACGAGTCGATCCTCCTAGGAGAATCTCCGTTTGGACTGGTCTGATCTATATGGAAAAAAATAAATCCTTTCCTTCTCGCCTCTTTAGTTAAACCATCCGCTCGATCATTCCGACTTCGAGGAATATGAGTAATCCTCATATCCTCAAAGTCCTCCTGTAGTCTCTTAAGCCTCTCTATCTCTTTTGTGAAGGTTGGCAATTCCTCCGGATTAGTAGACATGTCTACTAAATCCGCACAGTCCGTCTCAATCCTCACCGAGTTGATCCACAAGTCTCTCAAGCATGAGACTGTCCAGAGTACCCCTTCCATCTCTGCATGCAAGGCTGACCAACTTCTCCTACACGCCCGCTGTCCGACCCATTCATGACCCATTAGATCCGTAAAACACCACCCTAACCCACTAACGCTGCCATGATCGATCCATGATGCATCAATTTGACAGGTCGGGATTCGGGGGTTCTCAGAGGGTTTTGTCTGGATCTCCAAGGAGAAAGGAACCTCAGAAGCCTCATTGATTTCCTCTCTTATGTTCGCTTTTCTCCAACACTCTGCCTCAAGAGACGCGTGTTGGAGAGTATCCATTGGGGAAACGACTTTCCCATTAAAGAGTTTGTCGTTCCTTGCCTTCCAAATGTACCAGCAGACCATGGGAAGGTGTCAAATTGTGGACTCCGTGGAGCCACCTCTTTTCTTTTCCAAAAAAGGAAGTCTATATTTTGATATATAGAAGTACTTGGGGAAGACACCCGGAATGGACAGATAGTCCGATAAAGCCCAAACCTGCGAGGCAGGGGGGCACTCAAAGATAAGGTGGTTAATTGACTCCACTGGGCCAGCACATCTAGGACAACTCTATCGGTGCCCAGGTGTCTGTAGTTGAGTCTCTCTGCTGTCGCCACACAGCCTGAGATAGCTTGCCACAAGAAGTGCTTCATCTTGTTTGGAGCCTCTATCTTCCACACGTGGCTCTGGAGGCCTGTGATACTCGGTTGGAGCACAAATTCATGTGTAGGCCTTGGTGTGTTCGATTGCAGTAGTTCATAGCCTGTTTTAACAGAGTATACTCCTGTCTTTGTGTGGTCCCACACATGTCCATCCAGAGCAGACGAGCATGAGGGTTTAACCCAAGGATGAGGTATATCCTCAGGCCGGAAATATTCTCTCAAAAGTTGTGTATCCCACTCCTTGGTATCATTCCCAATAAGGGCTTGAACCGGGAGGCTGGGGAGTCTATAGACACTATGATCAGCAGGCCTTGGTGGCCGGGCCACCGAGTCGGGGATCCAGTGTTTGCTCCAAACACTCATGTCTCGACCCGAACCAATCCTCTTTCGTAGTCCGGAAATGAGTAGAGGTTTTGCTGCCATAATACTGCGCCAGCCATAAGAAGGGGAGTATATTCGTTGGTCTTCTAAAGGAGAGGTGTTGTAATAGTACCTCCCTTTTAGGACACGTGCTAGTAGTGTATCAATCGCCATAATTGTTTCGCAAGAAGTGCTAAGTTGAAATCATGGAGATCACGAAAACCTAGTCCCCCTAAATCCTTAGGAGTACAGATTTCGTCCCATGATATCCTATGTAAACCTCTGCTGTTTTGTTTTAAGCTCCACCAAAAATTTGAATTCGTGCATCGTAGTCTATCAGTGATGCCTTGAGGGATCAAATAACACGACATCGAATATGTCGGAATTGCTTGGGCCACCGCTTTAATCTGGATCTCTTTTCCCCCTTTGTACAGTAATCTGGAAGACCAATTGTTTACTCGTCCATTTAGCCGATCTTGTATGTATGAAAAAACTTTAGTTTTCGAGCCACAGATCTGTTCAAGCAGTCCAAGGTACATCCCCATACCTCCTTCGGTCGAGAAGCCTAAGGCCTCTTTTATCTCCGTTTCCGATGGTATTCTACACGGTTCCCGAAGAACATCAATGATTTTGTCGCATTTAATCTTTGTCCCGATGCTTTCCCATAAATGTCTATGATGTCTATGATCTCCTTACATTGGCTAGTTTCCGCCTTGCAGAAGAAAAGACTGTCGTTCGCAAATAATAGATGGGAGGTCCTTGGGCTCGCTTGTCCCACCCGAAGACCCACAATCTTCTTCTCCGCCTCTGCTCCATTCAACAGCGAGATTAAAGCTTCTGTGCACAGGATGAAGAGGAAGGGGGACAGGGGGTCTCCTTGTCTCAGGCCCCTCCTTGGAAGGATACGGCCTCTCGGTTGTCCATTGACTAGAACTTGATATGAAACCGACGTGACGCAACACATAATGAGGTCAACCAGTCTTTCATCAAAGCCTATCTTTGACATCATAGTAGCCAAAAAAATCCATTTACACTCTATCAAAAGCTTTGCTCATATCAGTCTTGGTGGCCATGAAGTCTTTCCTACATCTTTTGTTTGTCCGTAGAGCGTGAAAGTTCTCTTGGGCTATCAGGATGTTATCAGTGATTAAACGTTTAGCCACAAAAGCTGATTGTGTCTGTGAGATCAGTCGCGGAATTAGCCTCTTAAGTCTCTTGCATATTAGTTTAGATATAATCTTATAGCTAACATTGCAGAGGCTAATAGGTCTAAACTCCGCCATTTCTCGAGGTTTCTTCGTCTTCGGTATAAGACATATATTCGTCTGGTTCAAGAGTGGATCAAAGCTGCCAGTCTCAAAGAAATCTTGTACCAGTCGAGTGATATCTTGGCGCATCTTACTCCAGAATTTCTGGAAAAGCTTACTAGTCATACCATCCGGTCCTGGTGCTTTATCCAGGTTAATATCAAAAAGGGCTCTCTGAATCTCCTGTTCCGATGGTACCTTTAAGAGTAACCTATTGTCGGCCTGGGATACTTTTTATGTAATGAACCGAAGGGAGGTGTCAACCTCTGTCGGAGAGGAGGTAGAGAAGAGATCTCGAAAGTATTTAACCACAACGGTCTCCACCTCGATTTCACTCTCTACCAACCTCCCATGTTTGTCTTTATACTTATGATTCGATTATGTGCTCCTCGTTTGTTTGTAGTGGCGTGATGGAATTTTGTGTTTTTATCCCCATACTTATGCCATTGGTCTCTACTCTTTTGTTCCTAGAATGTGTTCTCATCTCTAAATGCCGTTATCAATTGCCGCCTCAAATCTTCTAGCTCCTCAGACGTGGAATTTTCATCATCTTGGGCCAAGTCAATCCTGTTTTTTAAGTTTTCAATCAGGACTGCTGAATTTGTCGGATTGTTTTTTCCAAGTACTGATCTTGTACCGGCATGAGGTAACTTTTTGATGAAAATTCCGGACATGAATGTCATCAAATTGTCCCCATCCCGAAATCACCGCTTCCTTAAATCCCGGCTTGCCTATCCACCTCTTGTCGAATCTAAAATTCTTCTTTTTAGTACACCGAGATGATGATTGAATCCTTGTAAGGACTGGTCTATGATCCGACCCCCATAGCTGTAAATATTCCACAATACTATGGTTAAACAGGTCGTGCCATTCTTCATTTGCCACTGCTCTATCAAGTTTGCATTTAACTTTTCCATTTTTCCTTTTCCCACCCATGAGAACGAGTTTCCTTTAAATGGAAAGTCAAGCATTCCACAGTTTTCCAACATGATTCGGAAAGGGAGGAAAGAACTCTCTGAGCGACGTCTTCCTCCCCTCTTTTCATGGTTGCCTGTGAGCTCGTTGAAATCTCCAATCATAAACCACGCGCCTGTACAGGTTGTACTCATACGTGACAGTCGTTCCCAAACCAAATCACGATATCTGGTGTCAGGTTCTCCATACAAAAATGTCATAAAAATAGCATGTCCTTCAAGTCTAGTTTCAATATCGATCATATGCTCATCCGCATATAAAATACGGACCGAGGGATCATCCATATAGAAAAGTGCTAGACCACAGCTTCGACCCACCGGGTCAACGGTACAAACATGGTCATATCCAAAAGAAACTTGCACATCTTGCATAAAATTCCGATTGTTTTTAGTCTCCGACAGAAAAAATAAATTTACGTAAAAAACAGTAAAACAACTCATGTAGGTGCTCCTTGGTCAAGGGTAATCTCGCCCCTTGACAGTTCCATGCGATTGTGTTCATCTCGGGATCTTCGGGGGTTTATTGTTTCCCCCCTTTACTGCCATGTTTTGATTTTTTTTGAACCTTTTTTGTTGATTCCTTAGGGTGAAAAGCCCGGCCCAAAGATGGTGAACTTTCCATTGCTGCCACAGGTGGGCTTTAGTAGCATTAGACATGTTTGGTGAGGCCCGGCCCATCACCAACATTCTCTTCTTCAGCGAGAGGCCTGCCGCGTTGGGATTCGGTGATCCCTTCTTCTTCGACGCCGATAGGCCAGGCGTGAACGGTGGCGTGCGACCTGGGAGCTTCTTCTTGGCCTGCTTCTTTAATTCTGGATCAATTCCAGCCTTTGGGTTTCTTGTCTCTGGGCTCCCTTTCTACCACCGGGGAATTTCATGCTTTGTCGATGCCTTTTCCTCTGTAGAACCCGGCTTCTTAACCTCCTCTTCCTCCTCCATCAGGAGATCGTCTTCCTCCATCATCTCCTCTATATCGAAACTTCCATCTTCGTCCTCCCAATCCTCATCCTCCATAATATTTTCTGCATCAAGGTCCTCCAAGTCTGTGGACTGTTCCTCCATAGCTCTCTCTGTGGTTAGTCGAGGTTCGTGTATCACTTCATTCTCTTCTTCTTCCACAGTTTGATCATACCAACTTTTGAATTTTTAACTCCAGGGACCTTTAGAGCTGGAGGAATTATGGCGCATGCAGCAGGATTAACATCATTCTCGAAAGTTAAGCTTTTCTTGGCTGAGCTTCCCGCATCAGAGAACTCTTCAAGGTCTGATACTTTTTCCTTTTGTTTCTGTTCCACTGTTAGCTTCTTATGAGAAGAAGATCTTGACTTTCTTTCCCTTATGTGTTGAGGTGAGGACGAGACTTAGTGAGCTTCCACATCTTTCTCCATTACATTATTTTGAGTGGAGATTAACCGCAGGGACTCAGTAGGATGGTCGGCCGGGGGTTCTTTTGCAGCTAAAGTTTGATTACTGTGGGAGTCGATTTCACCCTACTGTCAAATAAATCGTAAATAAGGAAACTTCGGGAAAATCCTAAGTTTCCAGAGGAACCGGCTATCTGCGAGAACCGCACAACAAAGATTAAGATGACTAAAACACTTAGAATAAAAACGAAAATAAGAGAGGTTTGAAAGCAAGAAGGTTCTTATTCCGAATCTGCGTTGAAC
>CAKOAT010286266.1:248602-262080 GCA_932364175.1 Eruca vesicaria subsp. sativa | reverse complement strand
TAATTATGAAATAGTTTAGATTGGGATGACCAAATTTTAATCTGTTTTTATATGTTTATTTTTTATACAAATTTACAAAATCTTTTTATTTTTTTAAACATGTTAAACTAACTTTTAATTTTTAGGCATATTGAGTCATAATATAATTTTTAAAATAATTTGCGGTCATTTCCATTGTCTTTATATATAGTATACAATTATCTAATTAACTATATATGTTTAATTTTTTTATATGATATCGAAAATTGATCATACAATAGATGGTTTAACATGCCAAAAATATTATATGCTAAGTGAATATAATATGATCAAGTATTATAAGTACATCATTTAATAAAATAAATAATCAACAACCGGAAAATCATACCCGCGCTGGCGCGCGGGTCAAGGTCTAGTGTTTGATTAAATAAGACATGCAGTTAGAAAAGTGGATCCCGTAGTTAGTTAACATATGATTTTTTTATGTAACCTGAGAAATAAATAATTGGACATAACCTTGCAATAAATTTGTCATGTTTCAGATTTAATAGTATTGATTAAATTCTGACCCATCCTTTTAAAATACGGATATATTTTTATTTTATTTTTTATTTAGGGTGGATATATAATTGCTATTTGATTTACAGTATAAATTGTAATTAAATTTTATTCTATAAAATAATAGCAATTTAAAAATTGATCCGATATACTCTCGATTCTTTGTAATATATACCCGTGTGCCTTTTTTTGTAATCATATTTTTCTATTTTATAATTTGTTCTGCGATTTCAAAGCATGGATTTATTCTGAAACAAATCAAATTTATTTGATATAATTTTTTAGTTTTGATTATTTATTTACATTCAAATGTTAGAAAGAAAACATTAAAATTGTGCATATTATAATATGTTTAACGTTTTAATAGAAATTATTTTGAAGATGAAATATGTAATCATGTTTAAATATAATTAGGATATTTTTGCATTTATTTGTACTCGAAAAGCTAATGTGGAATCTACACGTAAGTTTGGATCCTAAATTCGATAAAATCTGACCTATATACTTCAAAATATTAAATCCAAAAAACTGTCATTAACCCATGATCCAGTGATGACTAACCCGAAAAACCTAGATAAATCTAATGATCTTTTATTTTAAATTTTTAATTTTTATTTTTTTTTAATTTTATGATAATTACTATTAAATTTGTTTATAGGCTAAATTCTAATTGGTAGATAAATTAGTCAAATAATTAGTATTCATGAAACTGAAATAAAAGTCTAATTATATTTGGTAAATAAAAAGTACTTTTTAGTGGTAAATAATATTATATTAATATATTATCTATTTATTAAAAACGAAAGGTTAGTAAATATAAAGCATAAACTTAGATTTTAAATAATAGTAGCCATAATGGTAAGAATAAAGCCTGGATATCAGTTCTCTTGACTAATTAATGTATATTGTATAAGTAAATTATTATTTGTTGATTAATTAGTAACATATATTATTCGTAATGTGTAGATGTTTTTTTTAAAGTTTTGTAGTATCAATTATCTGTACGTTTTGAACATGGTAGTTATGGATCCTAGAACATAGGAATCAAAGAAAATCAGTTATAAAATATTTAGTTTATATTTTAGTTAGATTATGTGGGGAAAAATAATTGAATAGAACTTAATATTAATAGGGCATGGTGCTATTTTAATAATATTGATGCCCTACTATATAGTTTAGCATGATTATCTCAAATACTCATCAAGAACCCGGGTAAATACATAGAGCAGAACAGAGAAATGTAATAAGATCTCAGAGCATATTGAAAGTTAATGTAACCATTTACTGAATGCTTGAAGTGATCAAGTCTATCACTAACCAAATCAGTAGTTTTACTAAACTCATCACACTGTTTCAGATGGTTGCTTGCAAGAGGTAACCACATATTAACCACACATTCTAAAAGGAGAGTTGCTTTAATACATTTCATAACTACGTTACAAAATAGACTCCATGATGCTGAGAGCTCGCTGAATATCCTAGCTCCCTAGTATATGGTAGTGTACATGATAAAGTTCGAACATTGCTAAGAAAAAACAAACTCACGTAACTTTTCCCGATCATAATAGTAGACCAATCCAGCTCCAGTAGCAAACAATAAGAAAAAGCTCTTCCACGAAACCAGACCATAATGCCAAATCAAACATCATTACCAGAATCAGAGTTTAAGATTACCGCTCCACGAACGTCTTTTCTGGAAGCACGCTCATTTTTTTCTGATCGGAACCGCCATCGGATCCTCCAGATTTTGTTTCTGGGTCATTAGATTTAGGAGTCTTACAGGTTGTTGTATCAGAAGCAGAAGTGCTCAGAAAACATCTCTGATTCATCTTCAACCGTTCGAATCCACAGCTAAGTGAAAATAACTGTCGAACCAATCGAATAAGAGGGAAATCTCCACGACAAAGCGCGTCGGAGATGCACGGCGGAAATGGGGACAATAGAACGTTTGGGGAAGTAAGTCCGAGACGAAGTTGAATGGGACGAAGATGGCTTGTGCTTCTACATAGAGCAGATGCCATTGACGTCAGATTGTGAATCAAATCGTGAGATTCTGGAGAAGATGGAGATGGGGAGTGTCTCTTTAACATAACGAAATCTCTTGCATTACACCATATACAATTCAATTATCATATCGAACAACAAACCCGAATGATTTCTTCTGTGGGAGAGAGATAGAGATGAGATAAGCGACATTCCGCTTTAATTTGGAAATTACACATTTATATGAAACACTTTTATTTAAGGTAAATGACTAAATTATCAACACAATGTACCGGATTCACCATCTGATAAAACACTGCACTTAGAATCCATGTCTATATCACTGTCCATTGCATTCTCTTCATGCGCATCCGATGCGTTGTCCATCTCACTGTTCTCCTGAACCTACATTCGTATAAATATAATGTTCTGCGAATTACATATTTACACTTTCATTTAAGGTAAATGACTAAATTAGCAACACACTACCGGATTCACCATCTGATAAAACACTGCACTTAGACTGAGTGCTTCCATGTCTATATCACTATCCATTGCGTTCTCTTCATGCGCATCCGATGCGTTGTCCATCTCACTGTTCTCCTGAACCTACATTCGTATAAATAGAATGTTCTGGGAATTACACATTTACACTTTCATTTAAGGTACACGACTAATTATCAACACACTACCGAATTCACCATATGATAAAACACTGCACTTAGACTGAGTGCATCCATGTCTATATCACTGTCCATTGCGTTCTCTTCATGCGCATCCGATGCGTTGTCCATCTCACTGTTCTCCTGAACCTACATTCGCATAAATAGAATGTTCTGCGAATTACACATTTACACTTTCATTTAAGGTAAATGACTAAATTATCAACACACTACCGGATTCACCATCTGATAAAACACTGCACTTAGACTGAGTGCTTCCATGTCTATATCACTGTCCATTGCGTTCTCTTCATACGCATCCGATGCGTTGTCCATCTCACTGTTCTTCAGAACCTACATTCGTATAAATAAAATGTTTTACGAATTACACATTTACACTTTCATTTAAGGTACATGACTAAATTATCAACACACTACCGGATTCACCATCTGATAAAACACTGCATTTAGACTGAGTGCATCCATGTCTATATCACTGTCCATTGCGTTCTCTTCATGCGCATCCGATGAGTAGTCCATCTCACTGTTCTCCTGAACCTACATTCGTATAAATAGAATGTTCTGCGAATTACACATTTACACTTTCATTTAAGGTAAATGACTAAATTATCAACACACTACCGGATTCACCATCTGATAAAACACAGCACTTAGACTGAGTGCTTCCATGTCTATATCACTGTCCATTGCGTTCTCTTCATGCGCATCCGATGCGTTGTCCATCTCACTGTTCTCCTAAACCTACATTCGTATAAATAGAATGTTCTGCGAATTACACATTTACACTTTATTTAAGGTACATGACTAAATTATCAACACACTACCGAATTCACCATCTGATAAAACACTGCACATAGACTGAGTGCATCCATGTCTATATCACTGTTCATTGTGTTCTCTTCATGCGCATCCGATGCATTGTTCATCTCACTGTTCTCCTAAACCTACATTCGCATAAATAGAATGTTCTGCGAATTACACATTTACACTTTCATTTAAGGTAAATGACTAAATTATCAACACACTACCGGATTCACCATCTGATAAAACACTGCAGTTAGACTGAGTGCTTCCATGTCTATATCACTGTCCATTGCGTTTACTTCATGCGCATCCGATGCGTTGTCCATCTCACTGTTCTCCTTCATCCATGTCTATATCACTGTCCATTGCGTTCTCTTCATGCGCATCCGATGCATTGTCCATCTCACTGTTCTCTTGAACCTACATCCGTATAAATAGAGTGTTCTACGAATTACACATTTACACTTTCATTTAAGGTAAATGACTAAATTATCAACACACTACCGGATTCACCATCTGATAAAGCATTGCACTTAGACTGACTGCTTCCATGTCTATATCACTGTCCATAACGTTCTCTTCATGCGCATCCGACGCGTTGTCCATCTCACTGTTCTCCTGAACCTACATTCGTATAAATAGAATGTTCTGGGAATTACACATTTACACTTTCATTTAAGGTACATGACTAAATTATAAACACACTACCGGATTCACAATCTGATAAAACACTGCACTTAGACTGAGTGCTTCCATGTCTATATCACTGTCCATTGCGTTCTCTTCATGCGCATCCGATGCGTTGTCCATCTCACTGTTCTCCTGAACCTACATTCGTATAAATATAATGTTCTGCGAATTCCATATTTAAACTTTCATTTAAGGTAAATGACTAAACTATCAACACACTACCGGATTCACCATATGATAAAAAACTGCACTTAGACTGAGTGCTTCCATGTCTATATCACTGTCCATTGCGGTCTCTTCATGCGCATCCGATGCGTTGTCCATCTCACTGTTCTCCTGAACCTACATTCGTATAAATTGAATGTTCTGCGAATTACATATTAACACTTTCATTTAAGGTACATGACTAAATTATCAACACACTACCAGATTCACCATCTGATAAAACACTGCACTTAGACTGAGTGCATCCATGTCTATATCACTGTCCATTGCGTTCTCTTCATGCGTATCCGATGCGTTGTCCATCTCACTGTTCTCCTGAACCTACATTCGTATAAATAGAATGTTCTGCGAACTACATATTTACACTTTCATTTAAGGTACATGACTAAATTATCAACACACTACCAGATTCACCATCTGATAAACCACTGCACTTAGACTGAGTGCATCCATGTCTATATCACTGTCCATTGCGTTCTCTTCATGCGTATCCGATGCGTTGTCCATCTCACTGTTCTCCTGAACCTACATTCGTATAAATAGAATGTTCTGCGAACTACATATTTACACTTTCATTTAAGGTACATGACTAAATTATTAACACACTACCAGATTCACCATCTGATAAACCACTGCACTTAGACTGAGTGCATCCATGTCTATATCACTGTCCATTGCGTTTTCTTCATGCGCATCCGATGCGTTGTCCATCTCACTGTTCTCCTGAACCTACATTCGTACAAATAGAATGTTCTGGGAATTACACATTTACACTTTCATTTAAGGTACATGACTAAATTATCAACACACTACCGGATTCACCATCTGATAAAACACTGCACTTAGACTGAGTGCATCTATGTCTATATCACTGTCCATTGCGTTCTCTTCATTCGCATCCGATGCGTTGTTCATCTCACTGTTCTCGCGAACCTACATTCGTATAAATAGAATGTTCGGCGAATTACACATTTACACTCTCATTTAAGGTACATGACTAAATTATCAACACACTACCGGATTCACCATCTGATAAAACAATGCACTTAGACTGAGTGCATCCATGTCTATATCACTGTCCATTGCGTTCTCTTCATGCGCATCCGATGCGTTGTCCATCTCACTGTTCTCCTGAACTTACATTCGTATAAATATAATGTTCTGGGAATTACACATTTACACTTTCATTGAAGGTAAATGACTAAATTATCAACACAGTACCGGATTCACCATCTAATAAAACACTGCACTTAGACTGAGTGCTTCCATGTCTATATCACTGTCCATTGTGTTCTCTTCATGCGCATCCGATGCGTTGTCCATCTCACTGTTCTCCTGAACCTACATTCGTATAAATAGAATGTTCTGCGAATTACACATTTACACTTTCATTTAAGGTAAATGACTAAATTATCAACACACTACCGGATTCACCATCTGATAAAATACTGCACTTAGACTGAGTGCTTCCATGTCTATATCACTGTCCATTGCGTTCTCTTCATGCGTATCCGATGCGTTGTCCATCTCACTGTTCTCCTGAACCTACATTCGTATAAATAGAATGTTCTGCGAATTACACATTTACACTTTATTTAAGGTACATGACTAAATTATCAACACACTACCGAATTCACCATCTGATAAAACACTGCACTTAGACTGAGTGCATCCATGTCTATATCACTGTCCATTGCGTTCTCTTCATGCGCATCTGATGCATTGTCCATCTCACTGTTCTCCTGAACCTACATTCGTATAAATAGAATGTTTTGGGAATTACACATTTACACTCTCATTTAAGGTATATGACTAAATTATCAACACACTACCGGATTCACCATCTGATAAAACAATGCACTTAGACTGAGTGCATCCATGTCTATATCACTGTTCATTGGGTTCTCTTCATCCGCATCCGATGTGTTGTCCATCTCACTGTTCTCCTGAACCTACATTCGTATAAATAGAATGTTCTGCGAATTACACATTTACACTTTCATTTAAGGTAAATGACTAAATTATCAACATACTACCAGATTCACCATCTGATAAAACACTGCACTTAGACTGAGTGCTTCCATGTCTATATCACTGTCCATTGCGTTCTCTTCATGCGCATCCGATGCGTTGTCCATCTCACTGTTCTCCTGAACCTACATTTGTATAAATAGAATGTTCTGGGAATTACACATTTACACTTTCATTTAAAGTAAATGACTAAATTATCAACACACTACCGTATTCACCATCTGATAAAACACTTCACTTAGACTAAGTGCATCCACGTCTATACCGGTGTTCATTGCATTCTCTTCATGCGCATCCGAGGCGTTGTCCATCTCACTTCTCCTGAAGCTGCAATGCGAGCTCTAAGTTCCAGAGAACATCTCCCATAGTCGGCCTCTCTCTGCTCTGGTCTAGTAGACACTTCATCGCGGTCTCAGCGAATTTGTTGAAGCTTTCTGGTGTGATCTTTCCCTTGAGATGAGGATCGAGGATCTTCTCAAGCCTGCCTTTCTTGTAGCAGTATTGCGCCCACTCTGCTAAAAGGACTTGCTCATCCGGTAATGTCACGTTCAAAGCCCACCATGCACATAAGTCCTCACAAAGGACAACACCAAAGGAGTAGACATCAGATTTGATGGTCAAAGTTTGCCTCCTTAAGTATTCGGGGTCGAGATAACCGTGAGTTCCTTTCACATTTGTGCTTCCATGAGTGTCGTCAAGTGTAGGCCCAGTCTTTGCAAGACCGAAGTGCGAGAACTTGGCAACCATGTTTTCGTCGAGCACTATATTGGTTGTTTAACATCTCGGTGGATGATCGCCTGATTGGCACCAGTGTGCAGGTAGTGAAGTCCTCGAGCTGCCCCAACTGAAAGAAGAAGGCGTGTCTTCCATGAAAGAGGGAGAGTTCAGTGTCTCGTAGAGATGATCTCTCATTGTCTCATGAGCCATGTAATGATACACGAGTATCATCTCAGAATTTTCATCACAGTATCCAATCAAGGACACTAGGTGTCGATGTCGTAGCTTGGAGAGCATTTCAATCTCTGCGTTGAACTTATGACGACCTTGCGCAGACAGAGGGTTAGATCGCTTGATAGCCAGCGTTGTAGTTCGACCATCAATCTCCCCTCTGTAGACATTTCCAAAGCCCCCAACACCGATAACGCGAGAAGACTCAAAATTTTGAGTCGCTTCGTTGTTTTCACCCAATGTAAAGTGATGACATCCTTATGTTTGATCACCACGATCACCACCAACCTTCTTGCTACGTCGGAGGTAAACTCCAACAACTAAGCCGACAACGAGAGCGCCTAAGATTACTTGCAAACTCCACCACCAACAATAGCTCTTTGAACTCTGCGGTTCTTGGACCTACTTCTTTGGTCAATCACGTGTGGACCCACTGAAGGATTAGAGCCAAAATTTCCATTAGAACTATTCTGTTTGAAAATCTCAATGCCATTTAGAAAAGCATCTGCGTAGTCCGTCATATTCCCGGCTGTCGGATGAAGAGAAATCCAAATAAATTGTTTTACCTTACCAAGAGTAGACTCTACAAGGTAATCCTTGTGAATCGGTATTTCTGCTCCCCTTACCCATGCCACTACATCGAAGTTTGCTTCGGCTGTTTCGTTATTCAGATATATAGAAAATATTCTATGACTATTCCCCATATACACTTCACAAAATTGTAATCTCACCATATACTTGAAACCAGATTCCACTTCAAAACTCCAGGTCAGGTTGTGGTCTCTATTCCGTTCGGGGCATCGACCTGCCGTCAGATAAAGATCTAACGGAGCCATGTACTCCACTGTTCCTTTGGGGTATTTGAGTGACATTTCCGGTCCCGCTGTCTCAGTATAATCAGGCCTCTCGGAATAGAAAAAAGAGTCGTCTTTCCAGTGTCGGTAAAGAGGGTCTTGGGAACTTGACAGATCTTCACCTCCTACATTCAGCCGGTAGAGATTTTCCAGTGCGGTGCTGTTATCAAGTATTACAGCAGTTGACGTGGAGATATGCCGAGCCCAGGAGGGTCATGTCCGTGGAGATAAACAAGTCCTTCCAGGATCTGCCGAGCCCAGGATTTGATTTCTCGGATATCTATCCGTATGTACTTATTTTTATATCTACACAAGAAAAGAGACATGTTCATACAGAGAAAACTTTTTAGAACAAAAAAGGTGTAAGAGAATTTACTGTCGGAGGGTTCCAGAAGTGAACAACTCGGTGATGAAGTTGAGAGTATGGGAGTGAACATCGATTTAAGAAGTGTAGAAACGAATGATAGATTTGTGGTTTACCGTGCTGAGAAGATGAACCTCTGAGTATAGTCTCTGTAGATCAACAGAAGAATGTAGAACCTCTTTTAGCTTTACCTGGCTCCACGCTACTTCTATTCTCATCAGAACATAAGTGGGGAACATACAAGGAGAAAGAAGAGAATATAATGAAAGTGACATCACCGTTGAACATTTGATTTTTTATTGGCGGCGACTGCCTTCAGCAGCCTTCATGGAGTTGGAGGTTCTTTAATAAACATAACAAATACGCATAAACCAATATGTATCTTCATAAGCTTAATTGGCTTTGTGTCTAAGGAAGGTCAGAATGTTGGCAATGATAAGTTAATGCGTATTTGACTACAGTTTTGTTGTGTTTAGATGGTGTTTGACACGTGGAAAAGTAGAGATAGAGAGACAAAGATGGTTGGAAAATGAAGATAAGGATGGAACATATCCCAAACAAGAACAGGCGTATATGTTTGACACTGACTACAACAAAGGTTGCAGGTAGAATACTCTCATGAGGCCATGGGCATTATCATTATATTCTGCTCATTCATCATTACCATTCACCACACAAAAGATATAAAAGCCCTTTCTCCACAATCATCTCCACAGTTGGCACGGAAGCAAAACTCCACAGCAATTCAAAACCCATAGGGCAAGATTCCGACAGTTGTTGTTACCCATACCGAACTAAATTCCTCCATTTATCCTTCAGATCCACCTACCAAGTTACAACCCTTTATATTACTCACACTTTGCATATTACTAATTCAGGTAACTAATGAGTATGAATGTAAGCAAAATGATGCGCTCACCTCAGTCCTCTCTGCGAATAATGTAGGGTTTGCATTTTTTATAGCTTTCCATGGTTTACCATACTTTACACAACAACAACAAAATGACAATGTTTTGAAACTTGATGTGTATCAGCATTGAATACTGATAATAGAGTAGTGGACTTGACTAAAGAGTGGTGCATACTCTTTTACTCCTTCCCTCAGAGCTTCCACTTCTTCAGGCGTCCAGTATTTGTTTGTCCTTCTGACAGAGGAATTCGTTCTTCAACAGGTTAGATAGACAAGGCCGAACTCTTTCAGACAATGTTCCCTGACTACTCAAACTTTTATCACTTGCATTATCCTGTTGCTTCACAATTAAAACCACAACTTCATGAACCAAACAACAAGACTTTTCCAGATTATACAGAAGGAAAAATTCGCCAACACTCGCAGGTGTTTCAGTGTGGTCATGACCGCTTGCTCCACTCCTATTAACCCTTGCAGTCTGAGAAATGACATCTACTAAGTGGTCGATTTGGTTTGGTACTTGCATTTTCCTAGTGGAGGGTTCGATTTGTCGTTGAATATCTAACAAATAATCCTTCAGCTCCCGAGCAGCCAGATTGTTCCCTTTATCAAGACTTTGCTCATGTTCTTGTTCTTGTGTACCCATTGTCCTCTCATATTGTTCATACTCCTTATCAATCTCCAGACATCCCACTCCTTCAACATCTCTATTGTGCCCATTCTCGTTCTTCTCTCCATCACCGCTTCCACGCTCAATGTTGTCACTCTCCAAATGCCCCGTCCTTTCATCACCAACACCATTTAAAACCTTGCTCCAATTGAGGAACTCCCCAGTAGTAGTAGTGCCCACTGCTCTTTTACAAGCTGACTTAAAAAGGAGATGTCAGTGTACCTAACGTTGCTCTCACGAAGCCGCTTATACATCTCAGGATCCTCAACAGCCTTCTTCAGATCACTCTCCTATTTCAACAACTCATCGCTCTCTAAACCGCTCCCACTCTCTTTCAAAACCCCAATCCTTTTCGTCCATATCCTCTCAACAGAGTCCGTGAACAAACCATCCGAAGAAGGATCCAACGGCCACATGAATCTAAGCGTGCACTCAACAGCCGTCCAGCAATAAGCAGACTTGTGAGACTCCTTGAGTACCGAACTTTGAAGCTTCTCGAGAATCTCGAGTAGGTCAAGCGTCCCCTCGTCGACCTTACCACGGATCAAGGAATCAGAGATTTTCGTCAGAACAGAATATGCCTTGAGCTTTAAAAATCGGCGGAATCTCTAAATCGCAGGTTAGTAGTAGGAGGAGAAACCCTAGGATTGTATTGACGGCGGATGGCAAATTCATCAATCCATTTTTCCTTACCCTACATTTTTGTTTGGTTTCCAAATATGAATTTTTGCAATTTCGCCGGAGAAAAGGAATAGCTCCGAACAGACGTTTCAGATATTGTGTAGGAACACGAACGGTTTCAGATTAAAATATACTAGATTCTTTGATGATATAAAATGTCTTCTATTTAATATAATTTTTTCAAATTAATGCAGATTTTAATTTATTGTTATCATCAATATCAATGTAAATGTATTGCATGTAATTATGTAGTTTTACTATGGGAAAATAATGTCAATTAACTACGTCTAGTGTTCGGAAGCGGGTCAAACTCACCCTGCCTGACCCGCTTGACCCGCAAAGAAAACATATTTTATCTGCATCCGTCTCACTTAATTTTATGGATAATCCGCAGGATCCGTAGATAATTATTTTAACGAAATTTGTTATTTTGAAAATTAAATTTTTAAAAACATTTTTCTATTTTTGCGTATTACTAGGTACCCGCAATTGAAATTAGAACATTCTGCACCCGTTCTGCGTAAAATACATGGGGGATTTGCCAAAACCAACCTAAAATTTCATTTCAACCCTAAAGGTGTACCCCTTATTGAGTCAAATGCAAAACCAACCTAAAGGGGTTATGAAGTTACTACTTAACCCTTGTGACCAAACAAAAAAACAGACAGTTATTTTACGATTATGTCCTTCGTAGGTCTACACTTTAAGAAAGAAGTCTACAACTAGGTAGACTTATATTAACGTCTACTGTGTAAACTAATGTAGACTTATTATTTAGTCTACATCTTAATTTAATCAAATAATTTAATTTTAAAAATGTAGAAAAAATGTTTTTGGTAATTTTTTTAATAAATCATCAATTTAAAGGTTAGTATGAGGTAGATAAATTAAATTTTCTTATAATTGAACAATTTTAAAGAATGTATATTGATTTGGGAACTATGTGGTACACAATGTTAATGGTTTAGCAAACAAAGGTTCTAACATGTTATGTCTTTTAGAGTTAGATTATAAGGGTTAGATTCTAGATTTAGAATTATTTTGTTTTAATGATTCAAAATTGCATATTTAATGTTGAGTAGTTTATATTTTGTATATATGATATTTGGTACAATGACTAAGATTTGTTTTATAATCAATCAAATGTTTAGGGTTTGAGATTTGGGGTTTAGGGTTTGACATTTCTGGTTTAGGGTTTAGTAGACTTACAGTTACGTCTACTGATATGTAGATGTCTATTTCAGTCTACGTTAATTTGTGTTTACCAAAATAAATTATTTTAAAATTAAAATTAACTAAGCGGGAAATGAAAATGAATTTTGGAGCCTATTTTTTCATATTGGCGCCAATATTTAGGGTATAGTAGACTTACACTAAAGTCTACTTATATGTAGACGTCTATTTCAGTCTACATTAATTGGTGTTTATCAAAAAATATATTTTAAAATTAAAATTAATTAAGCGGGAATCGAAAATGAATTTTGGAGCCTATTTTTCCCTATTGGCGCCAATACTTACGGTAAACTCTACTACGTCTCTTTTAGTCTACTATAATTGGTGATTACAAAAAAAAATTAAAATTAAATTTATTTATTTATGAATTAAAATGTGAATTAAAATTTTATCAACAAAAAATATATACTAACTCTACTAAATATATAATGAAAATGAAAATTTTAGATTATATATTATAAACTATTTAAACAATAAAGAAAAATATTATAGTAGACTTCTTTGGAAGTCTACCTAACCTAAAACTTTAACCAAATAATTTTAACCAAACTAAAATTAAACCAAAGAGTTTTAACCTAACCAGAAAAAGGACTTGACGTATAAATACTCTTTTTATTAAAAAAAAGGCTAAAAAAAAAAAGACGCCTCTCTCTCTCTCTCTCTCGCCTCTCTCTCTCGCCTCTCTCTCTCGCCTCCAAGCTTCAGATCTGTTGAGTACACAGCCATCACTTGCAGATCCCACAGCGCCTCAATAACAGACTTCGGTGGCGTCAGAGACGGCAAAACACTGAACACAAAGGCTTTCCAGAGCGCCGTAGATCATCTCAGCCAATACTCATCCGACGGTGGAGCTCAGCTCTTTGTC